>MU708573.1:49050-72225 GCA_026770625.1 Nicotiana glauca | reverse complement strand
ACCCCTCCCCTCCACCTCTCCTGTTCTTCTGTTCATTTAATTTATATGGAAAAAATCCTCCTCCTTCTTGTCTTCTCCTCCTCTATATATATTGTCTCCATTCCCTTTTATCCAACGGTCCTTAACCAGAATGCCTTCATCCCTCAATTGTACCTCAGTTCGCCTCCCTCAAATATCATAATATTTACTTTGCCGTACAAGTTTTTTGACGGCTCGATCTCGGTAGTGGCGAAGATACTTTTTGTTATTACGCCTTGAGGGCACGACCACGGCTCAGTTGTCTCCTTATCATTCCTGTTAACGCTAAGCCACGCGTGGTCAGATTTTGACATATACATATTAGATAACCAAAATGTGGAAAAAACCTATTCGATTTAACGATCTAGAAAATAAAATTGAACAAAGTATATTAAAAATATCAAATCGATCCAACTGATCAATACGACTCCAGTATATATAAATACAATAGATATCCACGTAAAGAGAAAAAAAATGTTAAATAAGGTACTCCCTCTGTTAACCTTATTTCTTTTTTAATCCATTCCAAAAAAATGACTCCTTTCTAAATTTGGTAATAATTTAGCTTAAACTTATAATTCTACCCTTAATGAGAAGCTTTTATAACCACACAAATATTATAGCCCCCTTTTAAACTTGTTTAGGATCACAAATTTCAAAAGAGTTATTTTTTCTTAAACTCTGTGTCTGCTGCCCAGTAAAACATGTTCACATAAATTGGAACGGAAGTGTATAATCTAACCAAAGGTGGAAATACCGAAGCGAATGGAGCTTATAGAGACTGACATTTGCTTAAAAGATAAATAATGATACACAACGCGAACTGAAATGAGGAGGAATCAAACCAAACCACACCACAAACAAACTGGAAGAGGAAGAACCGAACCAAACCGAACCAAATTGCACAACAGACAAACTGAAAAAAGGGAAGAACCAAACCAAACCGCCACAGGCTACCTGAAAAAAGGAATAACCGAACCATACCAAAACACACAATGGGCTAACTACAAAAAGGAATAATTGAACAACAAGCTGACTAAAAAAGGAATAATGGAACCAAACCGCAGGATAGGCTAACTGCAAAAAGGATAATCGAACCCAACAACGGGCTAACTGCGGAAAAGGAATTACTAAACCGAACTAAACCGCATAACAAGCTAACCACAAAAAGGGAATAGCCAAACCAAACCAAGTCATATACAACATGCTAACCACAAAAAGGAATAACCGAACAAACGACACAACATGCTAACTAAAAAAAGGTATAACCAAACCGAATCAGACCGCAAAACAGGATAGCTGAAAAAGGAATAACCAAATCGAATCAGAGTGCAAAATAGGCTAGCTAAAAAAGGAATAACCCAACCAAATCAAACAGCACAACAAGCTAATAGTAAAAGGAATAACCGAACCGAACCAGACAGCAGAACAGGCTAACTGGAAAAAGGAAAACCAAACCACTTAACAGGATAACTAAAAACGGAATAACTGAATCAAACCAAACCGCACAACATGCTAACTTAAAAAAGGAAAATTGAACCAAAGAGCACCACAGGTGACCACAGGTTAAAGAGAAAGAACAACACCAAACAGCACCACAGGTTCCCAATCTAGAAAGCAAAAGCGAAAGAGCAATCAAAACAACAACAACAACAACAACTACCCGGTATAGTCCCACAAGGTGGGGTCTGGGGAGGGTAATATGTACGCAGGCCTTACCCCTGACCGAAAGGGCAGAGAGGCTGTTTCCAATCGACCCTCGGCTCAGGAAAGGAAAATAAAAACAAAAGCAAAAATAAAAAAGCAAAAACAGGAGAGTATTAGTAACTCTATGAAAAATCGCATAGACAATTATCAAAATATAAACCATAAACCATAAACCATAAATAAAATGGCATGCAGTAATCTCAAAACGTAAACCAATACACAAATCATCTATAGAGAGCTCTACCAAACCCCCAGACCGGGAAAGAAGTGCGAAAGATACAAGAGGCCCCTATCCGACAACCCTGATACTAGACCTTCAGACTCTCCTATCAAGGGCCATGTCTCGGAAATCCGCATTCTAGCCATATCCTGCCTGATCATCTCTCCCCAATACCTCCTGGGCCTCCTTCTGCCTCGACTCGCGCCAACCACCGCCAGCCGCTCACAACTCCTCACCGGGGCATCGGGGCTCCTCCTCCGCACATGCCCGAACCACCTAAGCCTCGCTTCCCGCATCTTCTCATCCACCGGGGCCACCCTCACCTTTTCCCGAATAACTTCATTCCTAATCTTATCCAACCTGGTGAGCCCGCACATCCACCTGAGCATCCTCATCTCCGCAACCTTCATTCTCTGAACATGAGAATTTTTCACCGGCCAGCACTCCGCCCCATACAGCATGGCAGGTCTAACCACATCTCTATAAAACTTCCCCTTAAATTTTTGTGGTACTTTTTTGTCACACAAGACTCCTGATGCAATTCTCCATTTCGACCACCCCGCCCCTATGCGGTGAGTGACATCCCCATCGATCTCTCCGTCCCCCTGAATCACCGACCCAAGATATCGGAAACTGTCCCTCTTGGCGATGACCTGAGATCTAAGCTTCACGTCCCTGCCCACCTCGCTCGGCTCGGCGCTAAACTTGTACTCCAGGTATTATGTCTTAGATCTGCTTAGTTTGAAACCCTTAGACTCGAGAGTCTGTCTCCAGACCTCCAACCTCTCGTTAACACCGACCCTCATCTCGTCTATCAAGACAATGTCATTCGCAAATAGTATACACCATGGCACATCCCCTTGAATATGGCGTGTTAGAGCATCCATCACCAAAGCAAATAAGAGCGGGCTAAGCGCAGATCCTTGATGAAGCCCCATAACCACCGGGAAATGGTCTGAGTCGCCACCCACCGTCCTAACCCTAGTTTTAGCACCATCGTACATGTCCTTGATCACTCTGATGTAGGCTTCCGGCACACTCTTCGCCTCCAGGAACCTCCACATCACCTCCCTTGGGACCTTGTCGTACGCCTTCTCCAAGTCGATAAATATCATGTGCAGGTCCTTCTTCTTATCCCTAAACTATTCCACTAATCTCCTGACAAGGTGAATAGCTTCTGTAGTGGAGCGTCCCGGCATGAAACCAAACTGGTTTACGGATATAGACGCCATCTCCCTCACCCTCGCCTGAACCACCCGCTCCCAAACTTTCATGGTGTGGCTTAGTAATTTGATACCCCTATAGTTGTTGCAACACTGGACATCCCCTTTGTTCTTATACAAGGGCACCACTGTACTCAACCTCCACTCCTCCGGCATCCTCTTAGTCCTGAAGATCACATTAAACAGCCTGGACAGCCACTCCGCCCCAGTCCTACCCATGCATTTCCAGAACTCCACCGGAATTTCGTCTGGTCCGGTCACTCGGCCCCTACTCGTCCTACGCAAAGCCCCACGACCTCCTCCCCCTAATGCGCCTGCAGTCAAAAATTGAAAGGAAAAAAGTGGAACCGACTGAGAAATGCCCTTCCTAAAATTCAAAACAATGATTGAAATGGCCAGCTGACATCCATGTAGAAGAGAAAAAGAATGCTAGTAACACATTCTGAAAAGAGGAAGAACTGAACAGAATTTATCTAATTCGGTTACCAGGAGACGAACTGAATTAGGCTGTTCGAGATCAAATTGCAGTTTTTCCAAAAGAAAAATTGTACCGAATTTTCTCCTTTGAACCGAGTTCAAAAGAATCAAATTGAACCGACTGATCCATGCAACATTTTAGTACTTCCATATACGGATATCCAGTAAAAGAAAAAGTTGAAGGCATTGGCAAAACAATGCTTCCAGTATTGACGCAGACGACTAATATCTATGCAAAAGAGAAAAAAAATTGACTAAGGGTAAAGAGGAAGAACGAACCGAACTAGAAACAAATGCCGGTTCGATCAAGGTTTACTGAAAACAAAACCAATAATTTTTTTAAATAATATAACCGAACCAAATATCAACAGAAAAGATAAAAAACAGAAATCTAACGACTAGTGAGTACTCCAACCTGGGTTTATACAAGGGATCTTTTACACAACATCTTGTTCTTTTTCCTTTTTTTTTATTTATTTGTGGTGGTCATCTCATATCATCTCATCTCTCTCTCTCTTTTTTTTTACATGTTAAATATCTAAATTGGCGTTCTTAAAGAAAGGTGTATGTTTTTATATTAGGAATTTGATAATAATGTTTAAAGATCCAGTTCTCATCTTAGTTTACTTCACATAATTGTAATAGAATATTTACTGCTGCATCCCATAATTTTCCCAAAGGTTAAACTGGCTTAGTTGAAAATCATTTAGGACCAAATTGTACAGAGTTTATGACAAAGATTATTTCAGCAGGGAGCAAAACCGTATCATTGGACTCGCTAAGTATAGCACAACTATGGAGATAGAAAATGCCACACATCTGATTGGTCAACCATCATCCTTTCTAGTAGATCAACTATTAGCAGATCAAGCAAGACTACTGATCAGTGGACGTGTAATTACAGCATCTACTACCCTTCTCAGTTCTCACCCCATCTTTTTGTATGCTTCTCCCTATTGCAACCTGTACTACTGCAAGTGCACTAAGTAGCTCTAGTTGTTATTTAGAATCTTTTTGTAATAGAGTGCCAGTAGCCATCAAGCTCCCTATAATATATCGTTTTACTTTAATAGAAAGTAATTTTTTGCTGACTCAAAAAAAATATAACTAAACCCTATATCCTTTCCTTTACACTCAATCTTCACTATATGACCCTATTTGAGTAAAGAAAAGCTTCTATAAGATAATAAACAAGAGATTAATTACAATTACCCTATATTTATACTTTTCTACAAATTCTTTTCCCGAAAGAATTAAACACATTGGTTAGATCAGCTAAGAGTTATGTATAATGTCAAGCGGTCGATGGCTTCGTTTGATCATTTGGATATGTCCAACAAAGATAAAGAGTACGAATTATCCAAATCCAAAAGAGAAGTTGACATTTGTTGGTCCATGTTGTTATGTCACGGAAGAGGCAAACCCGAAAATAAAGAAGATAAAGAACACCAAATTTTAACGTGGAAAACCCTTCAAATCAAAGATAAAAATCACGGAATCACAAAGATCCAAAAAGCTCTACTATAATAATAAGAGTGTTACAAAAGTTTTCTACATTAGCTACACAACAAGTGCCAAACACGGAGCAACAATAACAACAAGAGCAACAACTAATCAATTGAAGAAAAAGGAGAATCCATAAAAATAAAGCTGATGTCCGAGGCTCGAAATCAGATGCTACGAGCCTCCAAATCCGATCTTCACCGTTCAAATTCAAGATCAAGATGTTAAAAACACTTAGTCAAAATATCAGCATGATCTAACGGTGAACAAATCAGAAACTAATTACAATTGGCTGCTCGGAATAAAATCTGCAGCAAAAACAAATATTTTTTTCTCTCTTGATAAAGCTCTATCAAAAACCACTCTTATGTGCTTAAGTCTTTTAAAGACTTGTATCAATGAGCATAGAACAATTCTCCAAAGTTGTCCTATTTATAAATCATGAGTGGTGCTTTCTCTTAGAGCCAAAATTCACTCTAAATAGGAATAAACACCGATCCAATTCCAAATAGGAATGGAAACCAAAAGATAATAGGATTAGGCTATTGGGTCTTTGGCTGGACAACATGGGCATGTGCCCAACAAACTCCCCCTCCAGCCAAAGGGTCAAATGTCTCTTCAAGTAGAGGAACTATTGACAGGCTTCATGCCTGCTAATTTTTTGCAAAACGCATGCTTATCTGCAAGCTTAACTACGAAGTCCTCAGGCTGCTCCATACAAATCTCCTCATTTAAATCACCACGAAAAAAAGCAGCCATGACATCCATCTGATCAACTTCTAAATCTAGTCTTGCGGTTAAGCCTAGAACCACACGAATAGAAGACATCTTCACAATAGGGGAGAAAATTTCATCAAAGTCAACTCCCTTCTTCTGGCCAAAACCTTTAACAACTAACCTTGCCTTGTATCTAGGTGCAAAGGTATGGTTATCTTGCTTTATTCTGAATATTCATTTGTTAGATAAAGCTTCATGTGCAATACGTGCCTTAGCAATTGAAACAAGATCAATATCAACTAAGCTCTCATTACTTTGAGAATCTATCTTCTCAGCTTTGTCAATTTCTTCAATAGTTTGGTCTTTAAATAATATTGCATCATGACTTCTAATAAATTTATTGTCAACTGGATCATAAAAACGATACCCAAATTCATCTTGACCATAACCGATAAAGATGCACTGCTTAGTTTTGACATCCAGTTTCGACCTCTCATCTTTAGGAACATGCACACAAGCTTTAAACCCAAAAACTCTTAGGTGATCATAAGAAACATCTTTGGCAAACCAGACTCTGTCTGGGACATCACCATCCAAAGCAACAATAGGAGACAAATTGATAACATAGGCAACAATGTTAAGTGCTTCTGCCCAAAATGTATTTGAAAGTTTAGCTTCTGAAAGCAAGCATCTAACTTTCTTAACTAGAGTTCAATTCATCCTCTCTGCCAAACCATTCAATTGAGTCATTTTGGGCAGAGTTTTCTGATGACGAATTCTTTGTTCCTTGTAATAGTTATCAAAGGGACCACAATATTCAGCACCATTGTTAGTACGAATACATTTTAATTTCTTCCCCATCTGTCTCTCAGCTAAGGCTTGAAATTCCTTAAACACACTAACTGCTTGATCTTTAGATTTCAAAGGATACACTCAGAGCTTACGAGAATGATCATCAATAAAGGTCACAAAGTAAAGTGCACCACCTTTTGACTTTACTTTAAAAGGACCACATAAATCAGAGTGTACTAGCTCCAATAAATCGAGCTTCCTTGAGGAAGGATGGCTATGAAATGAAAACCTTTTCTATTAACCAGCTAAACAATGGATACACCTTTTCAGCTTTGCTTGTTTCACTCCAGAAAGCAAACTTTTCTTAGCCAAACACTTAATCTCCTTTTCACTGATATTACTCAGTGTTCGGTGACATAATTCTGATAAAATATCACTTTCCACTAGATTTATGGTGTCATTAAGAATAGAGCCTTGTGTCACGTACAATTGACCAGACTTGACTCCTCGAGCCACTACTAACGAGCCTTTGGTAAGCTTCCATTAGCCATTAAAGAGGGCATTATGGTAACCTTCATCGCCTAATCTTCCCACGGAGATCAAATTGAAAGAAGTCTGGAGCATGCTTGACATTTTGAAGAACTAACGTTGAACCATTATTAGTTTTCAAACAAATTATGCCAACACTAAACACCTTAACTTCACTCGCATTGCCCATATTTAACACTCCAGAATCAACAGGAGTATAAGATGAGAAAAATTCTTTTCTTAGTGTGACATGTGAGGTAGCTCCAAAATCTACTATCCAGCTCATCTCATGGGATACCAAATTGATGACGTTTTCATCATAAGCAAAAAGAAGGCCATCTCGAACAATAGCAGCAATATTGTTCTCGTTATTTTCAGCTTTCTTTCCTTCTCTAATGTCTTGATTCAACTTGCGACAAAACCTTTTGATGTGTCATTTCTTGCCACAGTGGTTGCATGTAATATTATAGTATTTAGACCTTGACTTGCTTCTACTTTTACCTCTATTCCTTGAGCCTCCTGTTCTATCTCTCCCCTGTCTTCTGTAACCAAGATATCTGCTTGTGAGGACAAACCCTGAGATTTTCTCCTTAATTCCTCATTCAACAAACCACTCTTGGCATATTCCATGGTCACCTTACCTCCAGGAGCTGAATTATCAAAGAAACACGAAGAGTTTTCCAAGAGTCTGGCAAAGTATTAAGAAGCCAAATTCCTTGTATCTCATTATCAAAATTAACTCCCATTCTAGACAGTTGATCAAGGAAGCCCTAAAAATTATTTATGTGATCAAGGATAGGGCTGGCTTCCTTGTATTTAAAGGTCATCTATTGCTTTATCACGAACAACTTGTTGTTCCCAGTTTTTGAAACATAAAGAGTCTCTAGCTTTTCCCACAATGATCTCGCATGTGTCTCGTTCACAATATGGTTGTGAACATTATCTTTAACCTATTGTCGTATATATCCATATACTTGTTAGTGCTCGAAATCCCAATCTTCATCAGATATACTCTCGGGTTTATGAGCTGCAAAAATAGGTAGATGCATCTTCTTTACGAACAACAAATCTTTCATCTTGCTTCTCAAAATATTATAATTTATCCTATTTAAACATACCATCTTGCTCATATTCGCCTCTATTTCGTAACAACCCAGATAAATAATCAAGGCTCTAATACTACTGTTATGTCGCGGCAGAGGCAAACCTGAAAATAAAGAAGATAAAGAACATCAAATTTTAACGTGGAAAACCCTTCAAATTGAAGGTAAAAACTACGGGATCAAAAAGATCCAAAAAGCTCCACTATAATAATAACAGGGTTACAAAAGTTCTCCAAATTGGCTACACAACAAGTGCCAAACACGGAGCAATAATAGCAACAAAAGCAACAACTAATCAATTGAAAAAAGAGGAGAATCCACAAAAATAAAGTTGTAGTTCGAGGCTCGAAATAAGATGCTATGAGTCTCCAAATCCAATCTCCGTCGTTCAAACCAAAGACCAAGGTGTTACAAATATTGAGTCAAACTTTCAGCCCAATCCAATGGTTACCAAATCGAAAGCGTGATTTGAAGTTGGCTGGTCAGAATAAAATCTGCAGCAAAAGCAGATACTTTTCTTCTCGTTTCTCTCTTGATGAAAGATCTCTCAAAACCACTCTTATGTGCTTAAGTATTTCAAATACTTGTATCAATGAGCATAAAACAATTCTCCAAGGTTGTCCTATTTATAAATCATGAGTGGTGCTTTCTCTTAAAGCTAAAACCCACTCTAAATAGGAATGAACACCGAATCCAATTCCGAATAGGAATGGAAACCAAAAGAGAATGTTATTAGGCCATTGGGCCTTTGGCTGGACAACATGGGCATGTGCCCAATACATGTCTATGTTTACCTAAAAAATATGAGTAACAATTAAACTTGATTTGTAGTTTTAAAGATATGTAATTTAATTTAATACTAATTAATAATCAAGAAATATGAAGTAGAAATAAAAGATAGAAGTGAAACAAACCAATGTTAGTTAGCAGTAGTGACCTCGAGACGGTGACCTCGAGGTGGCTTTAGGCAATAAGAACAATAAAGTAGGAAAATAAAAGCAAGAACAATTAAGCTAAGAGACAATTCTAATGAACAATATACAAAAGGGTGGAGAGTATATTCTTTGCTCAGTAAAAAAAAGGTCTTACAAATGATTAGGATCCCCCGTATATAATGGGGGGAACCCTAAATAAGGAATATTTCCTTCTATAGTAGGGAATATTCTTAGTACAACTATCTAACCGTCTAGTATGGAATTGTACAATCCTATTATGCGATTTGTGTCGTGACTTTGGGGACGTGGCAAGAATATAGCTCGTTTTGGTACAAATCCATAACGATACCATTTTGAGGTCGAGCACACTTGATGTTGGTATTTCTCGAACTCTTGCCTCCGGGCGCTACACTCCGTCTTCGAGCTTGAGTCTGGTCTACTGGTTTCGATTTCGAACTTGACCTTTCTCAGACTTCGAGCCTAGGGCAGAACCTCGAGCTTCTACATTGGGGGCATATGATTCTTGGGACTAGTCCCTCGAGCTCGAACCTAGCCTAACTTGGACTCGGACTTCGGACGACTTCCTTAGTGTATAGATCGAAGGCATTCAACCTTAACCATATATAGATAGTCCCCACGTTTCTTAGAGTAAGATGATAGGAAACAATTTTGATCCTCGTTTTCTCGAAGTCTTTAGTTATGATGTCTTTTCTGTAATACAGGCGTTCGAGGTGATCAAAACGTCACGTCGGTCCTTTTCCCCAAAACATTGAATGCACGCTAGTCTTGGTCGGCCGCTAGCGCCACCGAACCGTCATTGCTCTTCTATAAATATGAGGCGATTCCTCTTAGTAAATGACTTTACTCTTTTCTACATCTCCCCTGTCTTTATCTCTTTCTCTAATCACCCATTTTCACCACCTCTTTAAGGGCTGGGAAATGCCAGGTTTTGTAAGAAACACGACATCCTTGTGCAACTCGTATTCTTTACCTTAAAGTCATGTCTAAAACTTCCAAAATAGTCCCAAAAAAGATAAAGCGCCGTCTTCTTCTACTTCCGGGCCGGCCAAACCGGTGGTGCCGCCAACTCTTTAGGAAATCACCCCCGTTCTTGCGTAATCAAGAACAACTTTAGTATTGGACATCCTACCGACATCCCAGGTCGATGTGAGCATGCATCTCAGTACATTAGCCTGATATCGAAGCAGATTATCAAGGATGTGAGGAAGGCCTGTTACTGGGGAGACGAGGTTGTTATTCAGATCCCACGCCCCGAGGAAAGCATTACTTTCTATGTGGAGGGGTTTTTAAGTGTTTACACGTATCCCTTCACTCAGGGTCCCCTCGATCCGGTGGTGATCAACTTCTACAAAACATATGAAGTCACCCTTGGTCAGATTCACCCCTTTTTTGGCGTATCGTGATTATGCTATGCTTCTTTTCCAAAAAGGCCGAGGGTTAGAATTCACTCTTAGCCACCTAATTTGATTGTATCGGCACAAGCTATTCCGAGGACTCGTCAAGTTGCAATACCGAACGACAAAGGCCATCTTCGCCAGTACTGACGAGACCAAAGATCGAGGTTGGATGAGCTGGTTCGTCAGAGTAAGAACTTCAAATATCATCCCCGGGGAAAAGGTGTCGTTATCGAAGAAGTGGAATTTTAAACATAAATAGAGTTCCTTTCCCCGGTATCTATTCATGTTCTACTTATTCATCTTATAATACCTTTATCCTTTTTTTTCCAGCCATTCCTTGGGCGCCCCTCGCGTTACCGATACTCAAGGATTGGGTTTGAAAGTTAGCTGCCGCCTCTTCCTATGACAAGCGCAAGTTGCGTGATTTAGCGAAGGGCTAGTGGGAGGCCAAGAACCATGGTAAGTGCTTTCCTGAGTTTCAAATACTTTTCATATACTGGTAGTGTCAATTTACTCATGTTTACTTGTGCAGGCATTGGGGATGCATCTAAGATGAGGCCGGCTCCAACCGGGGAGAAGACCAAGCCATTGATTCTGAAATTGGAGAAGGATAATAAAAGGAAGAGGGTTTCAAAGCCTAAAGGCCCTCAAGATAAGAAAACCCCTACCCAAAGGCTGCGAAAAAGATTTGCTCAATCAGGCGTATATTCAGCCCATGATTCCCCGAATGATGAGGAACATGATGGCGAAGAGTCGTCTTTGGTGACTCAAACCAGGAAACCAATCGAGCCCGTCATACCTTCCGAACTGGGGACTTCATCCCGTGGTAAAGGAGCCTCGTAGGAAGATGTGACGCGGCCCCTGATGTCCATAGAGGTTGAGATTGTCCCTTCGTCTTCAACAACTATACCAGAAGGGAAAAATGCTGAGACCCCCGAAGCTAATGAGAAAGCCCCGAGTGAAGAGCTTGGGGTTGCGACAACAGGTCACTCCCTTTCTTTGCCAACTTATTCCGATGGGGTAATCAAGGAAGCCAACGCTCTACGAATGTCCGATTCGAGCAAGGTCCTCGAGGAAGATCCCTGTAGGTTGCTATACTGAGATTGAGGATGCCAATGACCTCAACGATGTATCCCCCATCTTCGAAGAGGTTCAACATCTCCTCTCCCGCATAAGTACTTACTTTCATTATTGTAATTTTCTCTTTTATTTCTTTTCTATTGACTGATATATCTCCATTCTATGTATAGGCCATCGTAAAGTTCAGAGCTGATCAGCTGAGCCAATGTGAGGCTGAGCTCAAGAAAGTTTCGGGCGAAGAGAAGGCCCTAAGGATCCTCTGTAGCCAAAAGGAAGAGGAGCTTAAGGATCTCCGGACCGCATTGGCCAAAGCTCAAAAAAGTGAGTCCGAGCTAAACGAGTAGGTAACTAAGATTTTAACAGAGTAAGGTCTTCTTGGCCCTACTTCAGAGGCTAACAATTTGATATCTCAGCTACACCAAAAGCTAGAGATGATTGGGCAGCTTCAGAGCGAGGTTGATCAAGTTAAAGCTGATTGTCATCGGTGGAAGAGGAATATGGATCAACTTGCTGCCGATAAAGAAACTGTTACGGCCCAACTAGCCTCGGCTGAAACATAGCTCCGGGGCATTCAACCGAAAGGTTTAGATCAGGCCAAGAAGATTAAGGAGTTGGAGGCTGAGCTCGCCAAAACCCGAGTCGAAACTGTACAGGCCAAGGCTGAAGCTATACAAGCTAAGGCTAAAGCTCAGAAGATGAAAGTTGTGAATGATAAATCCATTGCCATGTACTTAACGAATGCTGCAGCTATTCAAGCTGAGTTGAAGGAGGCCTCCGATCGGGGAAAGCGAAGCAATGATTTGGCTAAGTGCCAAGCCCAGAAGGAGACTCTCATAGAGATTCATGCCCGGGGATTCGATCTTGCCGAGGAGATAGATGAGGAAAAGGCATGGGAAATCGATGCCAGGTTTCTTGTCTCCTCCGATGATGAGGACGTAGTGAGTGGCTCCAGGGACAGGGAAAGTGAAGAAGATGTTCCCGAAGGAGAGGAGGCTCCCGAAGATAGAGCTCCTGAAAGGTGCAGTTTCTGAAGATGACACTTCCGGGGATGTAGCCCTGAAAAATAGATTAGGTTTTCATTTTCTTTTTTGTGCAAGGGCCCTTTGAGGGCATTGTAAACATGTTTCGTAAAATACCCTTCATGAATATAAAGTATATTTTAGCTCTATCCTTAACTTGTGTTGAATTTTATTTTGTTCTCATTTGCGGAAGACTTCGATGATCCAAACAATCAGTCCGAGTCTTGATTCAGATTCAGAACATAATAAAACCTTAGGTTTCTATTGATCAATATATAAATCAATTCAATAAGAGCTCGGAATAATGGGACTCTTGAGTCCGAGTTGAGTGAGAGTGAGGTCTTGAACTCAAAATGGTTTGGCCCTTGAGCTCTCTTAAGTTAGCCATCAGGCTCTTTGTGTCAGCCATTAGGCTCTTTAGGTTGGCCCTTAGTCTCTTTAGGATGGGCCAATTCAGCCTTTAAAGTGGCTATACTTTTCCCTGTTTTCGACTAAAAGACTTAGTAAAAATTTTGTATGCCTTAGCATGTATTTTTTATACCCGTTTGGGTTTTTTGGAGGTTCGACATACTGGAACCTTATTAGTAATTGGTTTGAGCAAGCATAATTGAATACCCCCTGAGGTATTTCCGAAGTCCATCATTATCGAAGCCCTTGGATTATTCGAGGGCCGAATTTATCGAGGACCTCAGATTTTTCGGGGGATGAATTTATCAAAGCCCTTTATATTTTGCTTTTGCCGAGCATAGACTGATTCAACCAGTTTTACAAAGTTTTTGAAGGCCTTAAATTTATATTGGAAGCTGGACATCTCCGAGCCGCATTACTTTGGTCGTAGTCTTTAGTATGGTCGTAGCCTTCGGGCATGTCGCTTGGACTTGTTTCCAGATAACTTTCTGAACTTGTTTGAAAAGTTATTTCTCTATTATATTGTCCTTGGCCTTTATTTCGAGGGGGGGTTCCCCCCTTTGGGGTCTTATAAGTCTGAGTTTTTGATAGCTCAGAGGTATTTACTGTCGATAGTAGTCCCCGAGTATTCAGGGATACTTTTATGCTTTGGTTCTTGAGCCGTTTCCCGTAGGATTATAAGTGTGGAGTTCGTGTAATGATAGACTTCTTTTAGACACAAAGTTTTTTTGATATTTACAAAATTCTTCTTCTAATAATTGATACACATGTACATGCTTTGTCGTTGGGGCTGGACTATTCTATATGGACATGGTTCATTTGGTCGTTTGGTCTATTACAAAGTTTTCCTAATGAGGTCCTCTTAGACGTGAAGTATTTTCCTTGAAAATATAATCTCCGAGGGTGATGCCCCCAGTATTCGAGGTTGATTAAAAAGAAACCTTGGATACTGTTGAGTTCTCCTTAGGTAGAACATAATTGTTGCCTCGTTAAAAACCTTGCCGGTAAAACCTATTTGAGACAAAATCCGATCTAAGGGAAAAAGAGTGCAATGCATGCTTTAAAACCTAAGGCCTTCGTGTAGAAATACGATGTCCTCGAGATCGTACACCTTTGATCGAAATCCTATAATGAGTTAGTTTTAAACTTAAATGAACAAAGGATAAGATCATTCCTTAACAGTAGTATCGTTTGAGCAGTGATATGTTCCAATTGATTGGCAATTATTGGCCTTCCAATGTGTTGAGTTTGTAAGACCCTTTACTGACAACTCCGAGGACTCGGTACGGTCCTTCCCAATTCGGGCTAAGTTTCCCTTCATTTGGGTCTCCAGTATTGAAGGTGACTTTCCGTAGGACTAAGTCCTCGATTTCAAATGTTGAAGGTTGGTTCTTCTATTGTAGTATCTTTCGATCCTTTGCTTATGTGCAGCCATCCGAACGAGCGCCTCTTCTCGATTTTCGTCTAATAACTTGAGGCTGGCATTCATAGCCTCATGATTAGACTCCTCCGATGCATGTCAAAACCTGGTGTTGGGTTCTCCAACTTCAATGGGGATGAGGGCCTCAGAGCCATATACTAGAGAGAACAGGGTGGCCCCCGTACTGGACTATGATGTAGTCTGATATGCCCAAAGAACCTCGGGTAAAACTTCTCTCCATTTCCCCTTTGCATCATCCAGTCTTTTCTTCAAGTTCTGAATGATAGTTTTATTTGTTGACTCGGCATGTTCGTTTCTGGTTGGATGGTACGACGTCGATAGAATCCTCTTTATTTTATGCGCTTCGAGGAACTCCGTTACCTTGCTACCGATGAATTGCTTTCCGTTGTCACACAAAATCTCGGTGGGTATTCTGTATCGACATATGACGAGGTCCCAAATAAAGTCAATGAATTCCTTTTCTTGGACCTTCTCCAAGGCCTGTGCTGCTTCCCACTTAGAGAAATAATCAATCATAAACAGAATATATTTAGCTTTACCTGGGGTCGATGGTAGATGGCCGACTATATCCATTCCCGATTCATGAAAGGCACGGGGACATGACCGAATGAAGTTGTTTTCTATGCTGATGGTTCATCGATATGAAATGTTGACACTTATCACATTTTCTGACAAATTCCTTAGTATCCTTTCCATGTTGTCACAGTTGTAACCTACTTTGATAATTTTGCGAACCAAAGACTCGTCGCCGCAGTGATTCCTACAAGTGCCTTCGTGGATTTCTCGAAGGACATAATCGGTATCTCCTGGCCCCAAACATACCGCCAATGGCCCATATAACGTTTTCCTACACAATGTTCCATCTTTATCCAATGCAAATCTAGCGACCTTGGCTCGTAAGGCCCTCGATGTTTTGTGGTCCGGCGGTAGTTTTCCAATCTTCAGATAGTCAATATACTTATTCCTCTTATCCCATCAGGCTTGTTGAATTTATTTTGGCATGAACCTTTTCAACCACAGACCTTGATAATTGGACAACAGTCCTCGGGACGATGTCACCTTCTTCAACAGAAGAGCCCAGATTGGTAAGCGCATCGGCCTCACTATTTTACTCTCAAGGAACATGATCCAAAGTACATTCCTTGAAGCGATGCAAGGTTAGCTGCAATTTATCCAAGTACCATTGCATCATATCTTTTCGAACCTTAAAGCTTTTGTTTACTTGGTTTACAGCCAATAGGAAATCGTATTTGGCCTCGATGACTTATGCTCCCAAGCTTTTAGCAAGCTCAAGACTTGCAATCATGGCTTCAAACTCGGCCTCATTATTAGTTAATCTTGGTGTTTTGATAGATTGCCTAATAGTATCACCTGTGGGAGGTTTTAAGACATACCGAGTTCGGACCTCTTCACATTCGAGGCACCGTCCGTGAAAAGGGTCCATACCCCCGATGTTTTATCCGAGTTTAGCAAGAGTTCTTTCTCCACTTTGGGTACAAGGGTCAGCGTAAAATCGTCCATGAAGTCAGCTAGGATTTGAGACTTGATGGTCGTTCGGGGTTGATATTCGATATTGTACACGCTAAGTTCGACGACCTATTTGGCCAATCGGCCCGATAGCTCGGGCTTATGCAAAACATTTCAAAGAGAGTAAGTAGTTAATACACATATGTGACAACACTGAAAATATGGTTTTAGCTTTCTAGATGCGCTTATCAGTGCAAGTGCTAATTTTTTAAAGTAAGGATATCTAGTTTCAGCATCTCCTAGAGTTCGGCTTGCATAATAAATAGGAAATTGCGTACCTTGCGCTTCTCGAACTAGTACCGCACTTACTGTTATCTCGGATACTGCCAGGTATAGATAAAGCCTTTCGTCTTCCTTTGGGGTATGAAGCAAAGGCGGGCTCAACAACTATCGCTTTAACTCTTCCAAGGCTTGCTGACATTCCGGGATCCACGCGAAATCATTTTCTTTTTTAGCAAGGAAAAAAATCGGTGACTCTGATCTGACGACCTCGAAATGAATCTATCCAAGGCAGCTATTTGCCCTGTTAGCCTTTGCACGACCTTCACACTATCCACGATCGTGATATCCTCGATAGCCTTGATCTTATCGGGATTGATTTCGGTACCCGATTTGATACCATGAAGCCAAGGAACTTCCTCGAGCCAACACCGAAGGCACATTTATCCGGGTCAAGCTTCATGTTGTATTTCCTCAAAATTTCAAATGTACTAAATGGTCCTCTGCACAGGGACTTAACCAATATGTCATCAATATAGACTTCCATTGTTTTACCTATTTATTCTTCAAATATTTTGTTAACTAGGCATTGGTATGTAGATCTCGCATTTTTTAGTCTGAAGGGCATTACGTTGTAACAATAAGTTCCAAACTTATTTATAAATGAAGTCTTTTCCTGGACCTCCGGGTTTATCTAAATTTGATTGTACCCGGAGTAGGCATCAAGAAAAGTGAAGGTCTCATGGCCAGCCGTGGCATCGATCATTCGGTCGATGTTTGGCAATGGGAAAGAATATTTCGGACATGCTTTGTTAAAGTCCTTACAATCCACACACATTCTAAGCTTATTTCCTTTTTTAGGAACTACAAATACGTTTGCTAACCATTCGGGATACTTTACCTCCCGAATGGATCATATTTTAAGGAGTTTGGTTACCTCATCTTTTATGAAGGCATGCTTTACCTCGGACTGAGGCCTCCTCTTTTGCTTCACCGATTTTAACCTGGTATCGGTGCTCAACCGATGTGTGGTGATTTATGGCGGGATCCCTGTCATATCTAAGTAGGACCAAGCAAAGCAATCCATATTATTAATAAGAAATTGAATGAGTTTTTTCCTAAGTTCGGGGGTTAGTCCCGTTCCCAAGTATACCTTTTTCTCGAGCATGTACTCGATCAAAATGACCAGCTCCAGTTCCTCGATAGTTGATTTTATCGCATCAGATTCTTTGGGAACGACGAAGGTTCGAGGAGTAAGGAAATCCTCATCTTCATCTTCGATCACATGTTGCTTTAACTCCATCGAGGTTGGAAGTGGTAATTGCTATTTCGCGGTCTGCTTATCTTTAGGGCTTGACTTCTCCAAGGTCAGAGGCTCTGGAATCGATCCTACTTCCTCGATCGCAAACATCTCCTTAGCAGCATGTTGCTCCCCGTAGATCATTTTTATCCCTTCCTCTGTTGGGAACTTCATCATGTGGTGAAGAGCTGAAGGCACTGCCCTCATGTTGTGTATCCATGGTCTCCCGAGGAGTATGTTATACCTCATATCACCTTTTATAACAGGGAACTTCGTATCTTGTATGGTCCCGGCTACGTTTATTAGCAAGATGATCTCTCCTTTTGTTATTTCACTTGCCATGTTGAAACCAATCAGGACCCGGGATGCAGGTACGATCTGACCATGTAGGCTGAGTTATTCCATGACCTCGATCTGATTATATTTACTGAGATACCTAGATGCCCTAAAACACGTTTAACTTGAATTTTATTCAAAAGGACAGAGATTACCAGGGCGTCGTTATGAGGCTGAGATATGCCTTCTGCTTCCTCGTCACAGAATGATAAGACGTCCTCGGGCACATATCTCCGAGTTTGTTTTTCTCTTATGATTGATACTTTGGTGCGCTTGAAATAGGTTGTTGAGGGACATCGACTCTGCCAATGATCATGTAAATTACATGTTGTGGTTCTTCTTGCTCACTTTTCTTTGCATCTCTCTCCCTGAAGTGATTCTTAGCCCGATCACTTAGAAATTCTTGAAGGTGACCCTCGTTAAACAAGCGAGCCACTTCTTCCCTTAGCTATCTCCAATCTTTTGTCTAATGACCATGTGTACCATGATACTTTCATGTCAAGTTCGGGTTTCTTTGAGAAGGATCGGTCTAAATTGGCATGGGCCATGGTGTCTTTAATTCTCCCAATAGCGGAGACAATCCCTAATGCCTCGATTCTAAAGTTTTATTCTGATAATCGAGGAGCTTTTGCGGGGTCGGAGTGCTTGTCAAATCCGCTTTAACTCATAAGTCCCCAAGAGCTTTGACCTCGATCATTTCTTCGTTCACTCCGAGAAGTGTTGCGGCTCGGGCCGCTGTTACTTCGATCGGTATATGGCTGATACTGTTTTTTGTTGGATCTCAATTCTCGATCTTTGTCTCTAAGGGGATTGGCTGTGAATCTGTTAGGATACACTGGGGCTCCCAACTGGTCGTCCTCGACCTTGATCTTTGACTGATAACGATTGTGCACATTCGACCATGTCACAGCTGGATATTCAATCAAATTCTATTTCAACTGCTGAGAAGTGATTGAACTCCTTTCATTCAAACCTTGCATGAGGGCTTGTACTGTAATTCCATTCTTTCCATCTAAAATGGGGACATGAACTCCATTAGCATCTCGTCATTCCTTTGCTTAATTTTGAAGACGTCCGACTTCCTCGTGGCCACCTTTATGGACCCAGTGTGGGCTTTAACGAAGTCGTTCGCTAACATAGCAAATGAGACAATAGAGTTAAGAGCTAAGTTTTGATACCAAATCATAGCTCCTTTTGAGAGTGTTTCCCCAAAAAATTTTAACAACACTGCTTCGATTTCATCATTATTCAAGTCATTTCCTTTGATTCCACAGGTGTATGAAGTAATATGTTTGTTAGGGTCCGTTTTCCCATTGTATTTGGGTATGTCGGGCATGCAAAACTTATTGGGAATGGGCATCGGTGCCGCACTCTGAGGGAATGGTTTCTGTATGAATTTTTTGGCGTATAAACCTTTCAAAATTGGAGGTGCCCCCGGTATCTGGTCTAAACGGGAGTTATAGGTCTCCACTTTTTTTTATCATTGTCTTCAATTTTCTTTTCCCCGGACTCAATCCTCTTAGTGGGCTCTTTGAGCATTTTCATAATCATGGGGTCAGTCCCCAAGCCATTTTCATTAGATCTCTCTGTGTTGGCTCAGCACGTTGATTGTCTTCATGTTCAGCTACACTCGGGGTTTTATTTTGACTTTGGAGTTGAGCGATGGCGATTTGCTGAGCCTACAACATCTCGAATATCACTTGGAGACTGATTCCCCCATCTCCTACTCCTGGCGCTCCTTGGTCCCCTGGTCGGGCTTCCTTGCGCGCATTCCTTACAGGGTTTGTGCCTGCATCCGTGTTTAAAGCATTGTGCAAACTAATATCAATTGGCTCCATATTTGGCACTCCCTCAAGGTTTATGGGTGGTACATCAACCCCTATACTGCTATTTTCTCCAAAACTCTCACTATCATGAACAGGTGTGTTTTGTGTGTTAGACACGTTCAAGCCTGAAAATCAAAAAATCTTGACAAGAAAATGTGTAAAGACAATGTGTGTAACGAGAATCAGTAAAAAAATAATCACTATTATCTTTATCCCCTCGGTAGGCGCCAAACTATTTACCTCGAAAATACGAGTAACAATTAGACTTGATTTGTGATTTTAAAAATATGTGATTTAATTCAATACCAATTAATAATCAAGAAATATGAAGTAGAAATGAAAGATCAAAGTGAAACAATTGAATGTTAGTTAGCAGCAGTGACCTCGAGGTGGCTTTGGGAAGTACGAACAATAAAGTAGAAAAATCAAAGTAAGAACAATTAAGCTAAGAGACAATTCTAATGAACAGCAGGCAACAAGGTAGAGAGTATATTCTTTGATCAATAAAAAAATAGTCTTACAAATGATTGGGGTCCCCCTTATATAATGGGAAAACCTTAAATAAGGAATATTTCATTTTACAGTAGGGAATATTCTTGGTACAACTGTCTAACTATCTAGTACGAAATTGTACAATCATATTCTGTGATTTGCGCCGTGACTATGGGGACGTGGCAAGAATCTAGCTCATTCTGGTAAAAATTCATAACAGTACCATTTTGAGGTCGAGCACACTTGACGTCGGTATTCCTCGAACTCTTGCCTTCGGGCGCTACACTCCGTCTTCGAGCTTGAGTCTGGTCCACCAGTTTCAAACTTGACCTCTCCTGGACTTCAGGCCTAGGGCAGAACCTCGAGCTTCTACATCGAGGGCATATGATTCTCAGGATTGGTCCCTCAA
Source organism: Nicotiana glauca (assembly GCA_026770625.1). NCBI lineage: Eukaryota > Viridiplantae > Streptophyta > Magnoliopsida > Solanales > Solanaceae > Nicotiana > Nicotiana glauca. The sequence continues at coordinate 51,527 of MU708573.1, read as the reverse complement.
GCTCGAACCTGGCCTTACCTGGATTCAGACTTCAAACTACTTCCTTAGTGTATAGATTGAAGACATTCGATCTTAACCGTATACGGTCTACAAAATTCCATATGCATAACGTTAGGTAAAAGAAGAAAAAAGGAAAAGCTTTTTTCTTCTTGGACAAAGAAAAAGGGAAATGCTTTATCACTAAAAGAATATTGACTTTCAACGACAAAATTTTAACGAAGGGACATGAATCCGGTCTTTAAAAATGTATGTATAACGACCAAACTTTTTTTCGGTCGTTAAAGTCTAATTTTTTGTTTATATTTACGAAGGGATGATTTTCGATCTTTAAAAATTAAAATAATCTGGACGCTAAAATATATTATAATTATAAGCAATAAGACAAATAATAAAAATAGGCGCCAGTTTTTCCCTCATTTTTTTTACCCAATCCGCGAACAACCTACAACCCTCAACTATCGTGACCACCACTCCTAGAACAAGAACGTTCTCTCTATTTTCTCAATTGAGAACAAGATAACAGCGTACGTTCTCTCTATTTTATCTCAACAAATTATAGTTACAAGAATACACGCACATAGCTAGCTTTGAGCGATCAAAGATTTGCAAAGAATCACAAGTTGGCTTCTTCTCTACAACCTAGGGTTTTATTTTCCTTCTTGTCAAGGTAATCTGTAAACTTCTATTCAACCTATGGGTTTTCCTTATGTATGAATTAACTCTGTGTTTATCAAATATTGGATTTCTTCTTAGAATTACATATCTTTCAAATATATAATTACATCCAAATTTGAAGAGTATTGCTAATAAAAGTTCTTTTTTGTTTGATTGATTTTTGCTCGCTTTTATTTTATATGTCAAATATGTGTATTCATCTTGTAAAGAAGATTATATATGTGGATTGAGTTTGATTTTAAAAGAAAGGAGATTCTTGCTAATAGCATAATAGATCATAACATAACAAAGGTCTTCTAGTAGGTAATCAGCAAGAATTCCCCTTTCTTCCAAGTTTTTAACACTTCAAGATGGCAAGTAGCCGGTTTCAACTCCTGGTTTAATCCATAATATTATATAGGTCATATTGTATGTTTAATTTAGTTATAGAAACATGATCAACTCCAGTACTAAATTAATGCTTACATAACACTCTCTTGGGGCGTGGTCCTTTCCCGGACCCTACGTAAACGCAGGATGCTTCGTGCATTGGGCTGCCCTTCTCTTTTTTACTTTGGAGTTTGGAGAAATTCTATAGTGCCTAGTCATTTCAATCTTTTTCTTCCAATTCTAAGAAAGAAAAATCCCGAAAAATCCGTCAATAAATGACGAACTCCATTATACAGATGATAGGACAGGGCTAAGGCAGTAATCTCGACGGAGATTAGGATGAGCTTTGATGAATAAAAGAAGAATTGGTAGCATAACGGCCCTATTGTTCCGATGGAGAGAAGAACCTATGATTAGCTTTTCAGGAAATTTTCAAACGAACAATTTCAACGAAATCTTTTAATTTTTTATTTTACTAGTATGTTAGTCTGAATTGCATATTGTGTCTTGGATCAGACTATCCCAATCCCCTGTTATAGGAGATGGACGGTGTTGCTGCATTTCTATTATAGGTCAATTCCTGATTAGTAGATGTTAAGTATCGTTAAAGCAAATGAATAAGCAATCTATAGGCTTAATGTGTATCTAGAATGCTTTTCCCCAATCCTCTTGAAATGTCATGGATTAATTTTTCCTCCCGTGGCTTGCGGTTCATGGTTAGGGGATTGGATGGTAGTGATTTGCTGATTTGTGGCTAGATTGTTTGGCTCTAATGTTGCTCTTTCTGTGAATATATATCAGTTAAGTTCATTCACAATCACCAGCAGCAATTCTATGTAAAACAAGAAAGCTAGTTCTCTCTTTTACCCTTTCTATCTTTTCTTTCAAAGAGCCAATAAAAATAGTTTAAACTTTAAACTACTATGTAAAAGTATTCCTTTTTATTTAGTACCTTTAGGGTTCTTGGGATTGACACTGAATCATGAAAGCGATATCTATGTGTATTGTACTGATATGATATTGCTCTTTACCGAGGCATTTTGATAGTCTGAGATGTATAGATGGCAGGCTGTTGGTGACAATTTGTAGTGTTACTCCTCTGCCTTCTCTTATCAGGCTTTGTGTGAGCTATACTGTTCTTTCCTTACCATTCTGTCTTAATTCTATAAAGCTTATTACTCACCATAAAGTTTAAGCAGTAAATTTTACTCATAAATGTCGCGTTTTTTTTATAAGTGATGATGAATCTAAATTTTACAGTTTCAAAAAATATTACTCACCACCTTTTAATTCATGGATAGTATAAAGTTTCTTAATTAGAGGAGACTGGAGTCTGCAAACACCAACTTTCCTAATAAATTTAGTCATGTGTTTTTGTTTGCTTATGTTTGTTTCTTTCTGCATTTGCATTGCTATACTAATAAATTCTAGTT
>MU708573.1:6105-48490 GCA_026770625.1 Nicotiana glauca | reverse complement strand
TTATGGCACCTGATAAGCAATGGATGGAACTTATTCATGATCGACTAGATAATGCTTACATACTTGGGGTAGAGAATTTTTTGAATTATGCTTTTACAAGATTAGAAGAAACGCGTGAAATACGTTGTCCATGCATCAAATGTTGTAATTTAATTTCAGGAACACGTGAGCTGGTTAGATCACATTTAATATTACATGGGATAATCCAAAATTATACTTTTTGGTATCACCAAGGGGAAAGGTTAGGTGAGGCGCAGTCAGATTCTGAATTTGTAGATGATAATGACATTGAATATGGTGATGGTGAGGATGAAATACATGACATTTTAAGAGATCTTTACCCCAATTTTGATGAAGACAATATGAACAATGATGGTGATGATTTTCTCATGGAGGAACCAAATCCTGAAGCAAAAAGATTCTATAGGGTCTTAAAAGATTTTGAGCAACCCTTGTACCAAAGTTCAAAAATTTCTAAACTTTCTACTTTGGTTAAATTGCTTCATATTAAAACTATTGGTAATTGGAGTAACGAGTCATTTACAATACTGTTGAAGATGTTGAAGGAAGATTTATTGCCTGACGGATCTAATTTGCCAGATTCATATTATGAGGCAAAGAAGGCTATTCGGGACCTTGGACTTTCTTACAAAAAGATTGATACATGTAAGAATGATTGTATGTTATATTGGAAGGATGATAAGTTTCTTGAATCTTGCAAGGTTTGTGACGTATCTAGATGGAAGGAGGATAAACATAGTGAAGAAACCAAATTTAAAAGTGCGAAAAAGATACCAGACAAGATTTTACGTTATTTTCCTCTAAAGCCAAGACTTCAAAGATTGTTTATGTCCTCAAAGACATCTTCTTTAATGACATGGCACCATGACAAAAGAGTTGATGATGGAATAATGAGGCACCCAGCTGATTCAATAGCATGGAAAAAATTTGATAAACTTCATCAATCTTTTGCAGCCGAGCCTCGTAATGTTAGACTTGGACTTTCTAGTGATGGTTTTCAACCATTTATAAATTCCAAAATTCCGTATAGTATTTGGCATGTGGTACTTATTCCTTATAATTTACCACCTTGGCTATGCATGAAGAAAGAGAATTTTATTTTGTTGATGATTATTCTTGGTCCTGAGAGTCCTGGAGATGCTATCGATGTTTATCTTCAACCTTTGATAGAGGAATTAAAAGAATTATGGGAATCGGGAGTGGAGACCTTTGATGCATCAACTAGACAAAATTTTATGTTACATGCATCTTTGTTATGGACCATTAATGACTTTCCAGCATATACGAATTTATCTGGATGGAGTACAAAGGGAAAAATGGCTTGTCCATGTTGTAATAAAGAAACTGTTTCAATTAGGTTAGAAAATTGTAAAAAAAAAAAACAATGTTATATGGGCCATAGACGCTTTCTTCCTCTTAATCACAAATGGAGGAATGATAAAGAATCATTTGATGGCACTAAGGAGCGAAGATTACCATCAAAAAAGCTATCCGGTGATGATATACTTGATCAAGTGGCTGATTTAGATGGTTTATAATTAACAAAGGATCCAAAAAAGAAGGTTAAAATATCACATGAGAGTAGGGGTGATAAATGGAATAAGAAGAGTATTTTCTTTGATCTTCCTTATTGGAGAACTCTATTGTTGCGGCATAACTTAGATGTGGTACATATTGAGAAGAACATATGTGATAATATTCTGGGGACAATCTTAAATGTTAAAGGGAAAACCAAAGACACCATAAACACTCGGTTGGATTTGCAAGCAATGAACATAAGAAAAGAATTGCATCCAATAAAAAATAGGGATAAGTATGACTTACCAACAGAATGTTTTACACTATCTCCCGAAGAGAAGTATAAGTTTTTCAATTTCCTGAAGAACTTAAACGTCCCAGATGGATTTTCATCAAATATTTCTCAGTGTGTCAACCTTAAAGATCGCAAAATTTCAGGTTTAAAAAGTCATGATTGCCATGTCCTTCTACAATATTTACTCCAACTTGCAATACGTGGTATGCTTAGCAAATCTGTACGGGAACCACTTATTGAGTTGTCATTATTTTTCAATGTGATTGGAGGAAAATATTTAAGAATGAATGAATTAGAGCAGATAGATGGCCAGATTCCTAAAACTGAGTGCAAGTTAGAAAAGGTGTTCCCTCCTACATTTTTTGATGTCATGGAGCACTTGCCTATTTATTTAGCTAATGAAGCTAAGATTGCTGGACCTATTCAATATCTATGGATGTACCCAATGGAGCGATATATATATTTTTTGAAACCTTTTATTCGTAATAGGGCATGCGCAGAAGGTTCTATTGCAGAGGGATATTTAGCAGCTGAATGTATGACCTTATGTTCAAGGTATTTGCATACAATGGAAATAAAGTTTAATCGCCTTGAACGAAATTATGATGGTGGTGTTATAGAATCTGATGGAGGTTTAGTAATTTTTTATCAATCTGGAAGAGCTTTAAGAGGTGGAAAAATAGACAAACTTGATTCAAATGATCTGGAGCAAGCACATTTTTATATTTTGAAAAACAACGATGAAGTTCAACCATTTCTTGAGTAAGTAAAGACTTGTTATAATAATTTAATACCTTCTCTATTTTTTAATTTAAACTGACATATTTTTACACCGCAATTTTGTAGAGAGTTTTCACAAACTCCAGTTGATACCTCTCAAGAAAATTCTGATAGATAATTTATTAGTTGGTTACAAGAAGAGGTGAGTATCAACTAATAATAATATTTTTCAAACTATGTAATTATTATTTGCTAAACTATGTATTTGATCCTGATAGGTCGCAAGATTGCAAAAGTACGATGACAGTAAGAAAATGGCAGATTTGCTGTCATTGTCACGTGGTCCCACGCCATATGTGACAAGTTTTCGTGGCTATATTATTAATGGGTATAGGTTTCACGTGTTGGTCTATGATAAAGGTTTGAGAACTCAAAATTGCGGGGTGGTTGTAGTTGGAGAGACCGATGAAGAGAATAAAAATATCGATTTCTATGGTGAACTAACAGAGATTCTAGAATTACAATTTGTTCCGGGAAGAAGGGTGATTTTATTTCGATGTACATGGTTTGATGTGTATGACCAAGAAAAAGGAGTTAAAATAGATTAATATGGCTTTGTAAGTGTTAACCGCCAGCGATTTCTGAAAACAAATGAGCCTTTTGTATTAGCCAGCCAAGCATCGCAAGTTTTTTATGCTGAGGATCTTTCTAATAAAGGCTGGCATGTTGTACAAAAGGTGCAACCTCGTGATACCTTTGACATTCTGCAAAAGAATATTGATGATTTAGAGGAGGAGTTAGATAATTCTTCACAACTAAAAAATAAAAGAACTCAAGAAAGTTTGGAGTTCTATCACACCTGCTTTTAATTTGTTAACTCCTTTATTATAATAAAAGTTCCATACTAAAACCCATTTGATTTACAGGTTAAGTTGCAGGAAAGGAAAAACGTTTTTAAAACTCCACCAATGGATTTCTTCTTAGCTAATTGTATAATGGATTGACTCACTAAACATTTGTTTTCTTTAAGTTTTCATGTGTTATGTTTCTGTTAATTTTATTCATTACTGTTGTCTATTGCCATTTAACTTTTTAGTTTGTTTCCTACACCTTCACATGTTCATATATGATGAAATTGACATGAATATCTATTAATCAACTAATTTTATTGCTATCAGCCTGACATGGATCCATCAAAATCTCATAAGTTTGAAATGGTATCAACTTCGAAGACTTTTAAGCATGCATACGTTCCACCTGGTGCCTTAGCAAGGGGACGAGGGAAAAGCTTCAGAGCTTTTGGCTCTATAAGAGTAAACGCTGAACAAAGAAGCGAAATAAGTATATTATTCTCTTAAGTTGTAATTTGTTGTTATTGTCATTGTACTGGATTTTTTTTGACTTAATTGTGACTTACAGGTCCATATGAATCTGAAAAGGCCAAACAAGTAAGAGCAAACGCTGAACAGAGAACTTTGATGGGCAAAAATAAAAACTATAATGCAGTAGCTTCTAATCAGAATAAGCTAGCTCAGAAGGATAGTCTTGGGCCTCCTGGTTTTGATCCAATATTGGAATATGATGCTTCCTTTTCTGATAAACTTGGTAATTGCCCAGATTTTTGTTCTGCCTCAATACTAGCTTGCTGCCTGTTCTTCCCATAATCCTCCTCATATTCATTCACCAATGCATCAAAGGAATTATAAACTGTACAGTTCTTCAAAGCACTATTCTATTTTTTGTTAACTGGAGCTTTCTTATTGCTATTTAACTGTTGTGCACGATTAACTGTTGTCCAATCCTCACCCTTACTATTTTTCACTCCTTTAGCACTTGATTCGTTGCCCCGAGCAGCCTCCAAACGAGTTGTATGCATAGCTGGTTCATTTCCAGCTTTACCAACAGGAACCAAAGTAGCTTTACCTCCCAGTTCTTGCACCTCTTTTTGCACAGTAGTACCTCCCAAGTCTGTTGGTTTCTCAATTATGAGGAATCCTATAAAGATACGAATTAATATAGCCGACTTCAACTATCTTGGGATTGAGAGTAGTTGATTGATAGATGTTATGTCTCGATAATTCGGCTTCTGATTTTTACGATATGATAGAATGGAAAAAATGGTACATTTTGTTCCTAATAGAGTTGCAATATAGACATCCATTTTTATTTCTTCTATTTATATCTTAAAATTGAATGCTCAGTTTATGTTCCACATAGGAACAGTACTGCCAGGCTTAGAGCTTAGATTGCATTGATGTTAGTTAATGTTGTAATTAGCAAGTTTATAGCATCAAGATTCAGCCTTCTGATAATTTTTGTATCTACTGTTTTGTTTCTCAATTTTTTAAAGTGGATATATTTCGCTTGAGTGAAAGCTTTTCCATTAAATTCTTATACTTGGTTGAAAAGTCAGAAGTTTTTTTCTCCTTTCAGGAGGCATCGGCTATGTCAAGGAGTGCTATTACAGAGGCTTTGAAAGTGCTAACAGGTATACAATCTCTAGCATTCTCTCTATCATGTTTTTTGGCCTATACTCCCAGTATATGAATGCTATCTTTCTTTCTTATTGTCTCCAGATGTCAGAAATCATCCAGTTCTTATCCATTGCAAGCGCGGAAAGGTGCATTAACTTGATTCGTTTTAACTAGGACAGCTCTTAGATGTGCATTTTTCTGCAGTTTTCGGTTTTCTTGTCTATGCTTATCTGTTTTGGTATCTTTCTATTTTGTTCAATTTGAGCTGATTTGCTTATACAATCCTCATGTCTTTTGCTGCACAGTATTGAACTTATACTCCAGTAGGTGTTCATTTGTCTCTCTCTCTCGAGCTTCATTTGAATTTTTATTGTTTCATAGTCTGCATTGTTTACAAAACTGAGCTGTTATTTCCTTTTTCCTCTATTTCCAGCATCCGATTATCCAACTTTCTGTTCTGGTGGAGCTTGAAACATTTGGTTTCTCTTTGATATCTGGATTGCTTGGCTTTCAATAAAAGTGAACGTATGCTTTCTTTGTTGTAAAGTATATAGATGGACCATGGATTCTGCTTGGATTTTTACAGTTGAGTCGTATATGTATTTGCTTTCGACTTTATTACAAAAATTTCTTTGACTTGTTTATTGTAATGTGAAGGGAGGTAAAGATGGTAATCCACCAGATATGGCAGCTATTTTTTTTGAGACTCGTAAGAAGGACAACAAGCTTGTCGAACCTGAAACCAGTGAGAAATATGTATGTTTACTGATAGATTTCAATTTATATTATTTATTTATTGTGTTGTATTATTTTAATTAAATAATTTTTTGTTTTACAGGATAAAATCAAAGAATTGGTGCAATCTGAATCGTCTCTTACAAATATTGAGGTTGTACAAAGGTGCTTCGGACCTCAACAAAAGAGTCATGTAGTTGGATTTGGTGGTGGGATAACCGCTAAGGAATTGAAAGGTGGTAACTCCTCTAAAGCTGCATTGTTGGAAAAGTTGAATGCTACTGTAAAAGAAAATGAATCGCTAAAAGGACGTTTGGAAGGGCTAGAGAGTAAATATAATAAGCTAGGGAGTAAATACGCACAGCTTGCAAAGATAGTGTTTGATCAGCCGTAATCACCATCTTCAAGTGATCAATAGATTGAATCATATAACGGGTTAGTACATTGAAAATCCTATTTTACTCTAACATGCCATACTAGTTGTCGTTTTCCATCTCATCTTATTCATCCTCTTCTACTTGATAAGCCCAAATCTTATGATTGCACAAGAACTCACTTGTAACAGTTAATTGCTCCTTAGAAACCGGCACCTTATTTGTAGAATTTGCTTGAGATATTGAGGCCATACCCAAACCAAGGAAAAGTTAAAATCCATTATTTTGGAATTACTTAATGGAAAAGTAAGGAAACACAATATTTTTAGGAAATAAACCTCTGCTGGCCATGCATCAGATTCTTTCAAGTTGACATTTGTTTCAAGTTGACATTTGTTTCAAGTTGTTTGAACTTGGGGTAAATGCAAGTGCTAGGTGCATAGAAGAACCTGAACAATACGATGGTCAGACATCAAACTAATCCAAAACGAATTAATGTATCTGAACTAACTTGACAAATAAAGATAATTGGTAATGAATCAACTCCTGGTACTTTTAAACTTGAATTTTTTGACATTAGAAAACCGGAAAAAAATATCAAACCAAGATAAAGTCCTTTAATGTTGGCTATTCCATGTAGATATTAGTTGCTGCCTCGAATCACCTTGTTCCCCAAACGGAATCTCTTGTGCCGATGTGCATGTTTCTCTAGTTTTGTTTGTCATGCTTGATTTAGTGTTCTTGTAATTTCATTTTAGAAGTATCATTTTTCGGATTGTTCATTTATTTTTTATAATGTCCTTTTTAAATTGATTGTCGTTCTGGTATTCGTGATGTCTATTGATAGAAACATAGTGAATGTGGATAGAGACAGTAGTCCTAGTGGCTAAGAGTGATTCATTCGGTTCTTGTCCCTTATGCACAGTCTGGGACATTGCTGCTATTGTGTCCGCTGCCCACGTATCAATCTAATTCACATTAGCAGCTTCTAATCCATCAGTTCGTGCACTAGTACTATCACGAGCAGCAGATGCTTTAACTAGTGCACCTACTTCAATAGCTTCTCCTTTCTTAGTAGTCTGATCCACCCTCTTAATACCTGCTAGTTTTTCCACTGATGCAACAGGTGTAACATTCATTTCCATTAACTTCATGATCTCTATTCTACCATCTAATTTATTAATGTGCTGGCTCTTTTGTTCTATGATTTGCTCTGAGACCAAGTTAGATTCACACCGTTTCAAAGATATTCTTGATGAAGCAATTGCTGCAGGTACAATTTAGCTTCAGTTAGATGAGCTTCTATGAGAAATTGTGTGTTCATGACACTGTTAATCACATTAAAACCATTTCTGATCCCCAACTTAGTCAATATTGATTTATATTTCATGGATTTGTTTCATGTTACAATCTCTGACAATTTCTAACATGGCCTGGACATTTTCCATGTTCTGATCATTTCTCCTTTTGCGAACTGCTTTGCCACCTGGTTGCTGCTTCCCAGTTACATAATTACATCTTTTAGTATTGTTACATGGTGATGTTGGAACAAATATTAACGTCCCTAGATGCAGCTTGATCCACAGTTGCATTCAATGCAATAACAACCTCCAAATTTGAACCTACAGTAGTTGGAACTTTTACAGATGCTTCAACATGTCCTGCCTCTGCTACTGTTTGTTGATTATTACCAGTGTTTGCTTTATTTAAAACCTCCTCTTGTATATTTATTCTAGATCCTGAGGCAGTCATATCACCTTGTCGATTATGCCTAGAATTAGCACTGTTTACAGCCTTATAAAGCCTTGCCAAGGCTGTAGTAGTAGAAATATCATCTGTAGGTTTTGATTATGCCAATCATGCAGCCTTCAAATGCAATATTTGTCAGCGTCTGAAAATAAAACAAAGGTCAGCAACAGTGATCCTGAAATCGCCATTTAATCAAAAGTCACTCGAATTTGCTCGAGTTTTCCTTCAAAATAGTAAGTCTATGAAGTTCGCTGTAATTACTAAACTCGATCAACGGTACATTAATAAAATCAGCAATTGACATTGAATAGTATGGTCAAGTGACTGATCTCAAACAAATAAGAAGAAATGAACCTCTTTTGGCGAATCTTACTGCCTGAGGAATCAGGATATGAAAAGTACGCCAGTCAGGATAGTTCCTTTTAGCTTATCTCTCTTTATCTTGTAGAATCTATTTCGAATTCTGTCTTGCTAAAAGATATGCATGCATGAAAAGTGTAAAAGCTACTACTCTCAGTAACCAAGAAATGTGAGTAACTTGTTATGATTGGACTTGGACATTTTTCTAAGAAAGAATTCAGAAGCTACACTCATTGCTGAAATTATCTACTTCTATCCAAACATTGGCTTTCTCTCATTACTAATCCAAAATTTTCTATCCTTTGTCACCCTAATCCAAATCCTGCTATAGGCCTTTTCTTACCCTCTACTTCTATTTTAAAACCCAAGTTTGATTATGTCCATTTTGATAGCCAAAATCCCACAAAGCCACCATTCAAGAAACTCAAATTTACTAAGGACTCTTCTGGCATTACTATTCTACAATCTTGTAATGGACTATTAATTTGTTGCAGTAACCGAATTCGTCAACCTATAAATTACTATGTTTACAACCCTACTACAAAACATTACACAACACTTCCAACCCTACTACTTCACCACCTTTGAAACATTACCTACTGGATTAACTGGACCTCTATTATTTTTAGTTTTTGCGACCTGCTGCTGCCCAATGTTTCCATCAACAAACAGGAAAGTACAAAAAAGAAATAACTTCTAAATGCTTTCCTGCTAGATTTTCTTTATCAATTTACACCTATAGTTGAGCTCATAGGAAATATGGACAAAGGACTTAAAAAGTTAGCTGAAACATAGAAAGGAAAAAGAAAGAAAAGTGAAAGTGGCTGCAGAGCTCTGACTTTTATAAGCAGAGATAGTTTTGTCAAAAGGGCTCATAAGGTAGAGGAAGACTCGACTGCAAATCAATCTTCAGTATTTGAGTTTGGTGATGATAATTTTGTTATTGGTTCTTGGGAACACAGAGAGATAGTAAGTCGAGATGGAAACATGAAGCAGTGGTGCTTAATTTAATAGGTTTCAAACCTGCTGGTTTTTAACTTCAAGTGCAACAGTGGTGCTTAATTTAATTGTTTGTGTTTTATGTAACTGTAGCATAACCACTCCTGTTCTAAAATACACTCAATCTTGAAATTATCTAATAAGGTGGTTTAATTCTTTTTGTTATCACTGCTTCATGGATTCATACTTGGATGCTTAATTGACTTGAGCACATATTACTATGTTGTAATTTTATATCGATTTTCTACAATCTACTTAAATATCTTCATTCCACAAAATGCTTGGAGGACAACACTTCTAAGAGTGAAGGAAACATTGAAGGCTAAGGAGCTCGAGGAAGATGGTCTTACTTAATTTGTTCCCCTTTGACCTCTTGTAAACTACTAGTACATCTTTTATGTGATTTTATTTGTACTTCTTTCAAATATGATACTTTAGTTCTTTGTATTAACAAGATATCAAGTATTTGGTTTATTTTCCAATGCTGTTGAGCGTGTATGAAAGCATATAAATAATTATTACTATTCATGTAATTTAAATTTTTATTATATTTATTACATTTTCATATTAGCAAAGAAAATGTGATCATTAAAACTCTTTAAGGACATGTTTCTCAAATAGATAAATGACTATTAACGAAGAGAATTTTGGTTGTTAAAAGTAACTATACAATTAACGAAGGGAATATCGGTCGCTAAAAGCACTTGAATTGACTTAATACATTGTTGTCGTTAAAGACTTTTAACGACCGGATAACAAATTAGCGAGGGGAAAATCCTGTTGCTAAAAAGCATGTTTAACGACCGAAAATTATGCTCTCGCTAAAGATCCTTTAACGACCGGATTGTAAACCGGTCGTTAACTTTTAACGTCGGGACTTTTAACGACCGGTGATGACCGAATTTTTTCCGGTCGCTAATAACTTATAATGACCGGAATTGGACTTTCAACGACCAAATTTTCCCTCGCTAAAGCCCCATTTTCTTGTAGTGATATATGTTCATGCCAGTGACGTTGATGCATTGTCATTTGGCAATTGTTAGTAGTCAAAGCGCAAGGTCAATTAGTTATTAGTATGATTTGTGAATGAAAATTGTTGGGTCCTTTCATATTCAACTGCTATATTATTTCCTTTCACACAGAGATTATCTTTTTTGATGCTGTAAAGTTCAAGGTTGGAGGGCTAGCTAGCACTTGTTTGGAACTTTCTGAACCCTCTTTCTTATTGTTTGCCGCGTGGAATGAATTAAAAAAATTAGACCAATTGGCAGTTGTACTACGACGACGAAAGTTAATGGAGTCAAATTGAATTTATATTAAACAGCTCATGGGCGACCATGCTCGCTATATTTTAAGATGGATATAATAATTAATCCGAAATTTATTGCATAGTATTAAAATACGTTGAAGATTCACAAAGTAAAGGAAGTAAGTGGGATATGAGTATTCCAACTAACTTTCCAGAAGAGACTCGTTTAACAACCTTAAGTTCATCATTAACAGGTTCCTTCGGAATCATCCGATAAAATTGGAAATACAAAGAAAATTAGCATGGCCTTTACTGTTCAAGAATGACATGCACAAATCAACAAATGGCATATAATTTTTAAATTGCAAAAGTAAAAAATCGTCATGAACAGTAGAAATAATACTGTTTGATACTATTGGAAATAAACAATATTTAAGTAGTTGATAGAAATTAATCAACAAAAGCATATGTTAAGCTAAACTGGACTTTGGTGATTTCAGCTTGCTAATTTAGTCAATATGCTTATTTGAGACTAGGGGTGTACAAAGAAAACCGATAAACCGCACCAAACCGCTAATNATAATTGGTTTGGTTTGGTTTTAACTAAAAAAAGTCAAACCGAAACCAAACCAACCCGATATTACATTTATTCAATTTTTACAAATATTTTATACATATAAAAATTTATTTTTAATACAATTCATAAATATTTCTTAACATTTTTCATAGTTTTATCTTTAAACATATTATTTCAAGTTTGGAATTAACATTCTTGAATAGTCCAGTAAATTTTATAGTTCATAAAGGTAGTACTTCAGATAAACTTCACACCAATACTAATGCTACCAAAAAAAATTCAATTCAACATTAGAAATGACAATAGTGTTGGATATCTATTTTTTAGTTTTGCATTGTTTATATTGAAAATGCATAACTTAATTTATCTTTTTCTTTAGTGCTTAGTTGTGTAACTAATATACTTATAGTTGTACTTATTTTAGCATGACTTATATAGTACTTTTAGATTAAGTTAATAATTATTATGTCTTATTACTTAGTAGTATTTTCTTTATGGATTTTAGTATTTTGTTTATTGAATATTTTAGTACAATGCTATGGTTCATCTCATATTATTGTATTATTTTCATGAAAAATACATTATATAGTTGTATCCTTGTAGGACTAGAGAAATATATGGAGCACAAGTTATATATTTGTGGTATGAAGACTTATCGGGGAAAAAAAAAACTGATAACCCGAAAAAAATCGAAAAACCCGAGAAAATCCAAGATTGAAAAATCCGACTTCGTTGGTTTTGTTTGGTTTATAAATTTAAAAATCCGACACTATTGGTTTGATTTGATAATTCAAAAATCCGAACCAACCCGACATATGTACACCCCTATTTACCCCTATTTGAGACTCTTTAAATACTTATATCATAGCTTTTGCCCCATGATAAAATCACACCATATTGGTGAAGAAGATAAAATAATTCTCATAAGTCATAATAAAGTGAACTATCGTTTTGCAAGATTTTCATAACATGCTGAAAAATAAGAAACATTTTAGCCTAATAAGAAAATGAATCAAGAGGGTCATTACTCTTCCAATATAAGTTCTTGGAATAAATAGGCCAAAAAAGTATAATATTTCTTCCTATTAGATTAGTTTTATTGTTCCAAGCATTAGTCTCAAAATTCATGTGCCCACGTGTCCCGTTGGAATAATATGAAAGCTTTATTAAAAGTAAAAACAACGACATAAACGACGACGAAATTACACATTTGAAAATTCCCCAATAGTTCAAACAAGAGATAAGCGTTAAAAGACTCATTATGTGAATTCCCCCAAAAAGTCATTCAAATTCGGGATAAGAGACTTTGATAAAGTCAGTGGCAAATATTGTGGAGCCAAGAGAGGCAATGGGCGATTATAAATACTTCCCACCTACAAAAAGACGAGAAATCACTAAGTTTGCTTTCTTTTAATTAACACCTATATACACCATTCTCCCTCTGTCTTTCACATACCAGATATATATACACAGTAAACATTTTATTAGATAACTCAACATGGGGAGAATGGCTCTTCTAGCTGCAGCAATGACTTTGTTAGTATTAGTTTTACAACCTCCGATGGCTTTTGCTGCTACCAAAGGAAAGATGGTAACAGTTTTGAGCGTTGATGGAGGTGGAATTAGAGGCATTATTCCTGGCACCGTTCTTGCCTTCCTTGAATCCAAACTTCAGGTACTTATCAATCATCTACTACTCCCTCCGTTTCAATTTATGTGAACCTGTTTGACTGGACACGTAGTTTAAGAAAATATGGATTTGAGTGTTAATAACCTGAATCCATATTGCCGAAAAAGCCATTGAGGAGAGAATGTATCTATGACTGAAAGGTTTTTTGAGCGTCACACCCATATATAGTAAGCTCCAACTAGTTCAAGATAAAATTTCTAACTTGGGCGTTTCCATCGTGTTATAGATTAAATTCTTGAACACTGACCATGCTTCTATTATCAATTTTATTTTATAAGATGTTATTGATTGTCTACTAATTTCTAAGAAGAAAGAAAGACGTTTCACACGTACCAAAAATACACTTTAGTTAGAACTTATGACATGTCATGAAGACATTTCAATAGTTATAAAAAGTTAAAATAAGAAGCTTCAACTTAAAGGCAAGTCTTTAAAATAAAGAAAAAATATCGACCTTTTTTAAAACAGACTAATAAAGAAAAAATGCCATATAACTTAAACAGAAGAAGTCGTTTTATTACTTTCTTCTTATATCCTTCTCATAAACTATATTTGTCTATGCTTAACTAGGAGTTGGATGGACAAAACGCAAGACTTGCAGATTATTTTGATGTGGTAGCAGGAACAAGCACAGGTGGATTAATAACCACTATGCTTACTGCTCCTAATAAAGACAACCGCCCCTTATATCAAGCAAAAGACATTTCCAATTTCTACATGGAGCACGGCCCTCAAATTTTTCCTCAAAGCAGGTTAAAACAGTAAATATAATGACTCAGAGTTCTTTCTTTTTCTCTTTTGCTTAATACTGAAGGAAAGTGTTTAATTATGAATTTTTCAGACGTAACAGCTTTGTGAGGAGAGTCACAAATTTGTTTGGGGGGCCAAAATATGATGGAAAATACTTGAGATCAATGATTAATTCAATATTAGGCAATCTTACTATGAAGCAGACATTGACTAATACTATCATACCAACTTTTGATATCAAACGCCTTCAACCAATTATATTCAGTACCGCTGATGTAAGTTTCTACTCTTTACCTAACAATGTTCTTTTAATTATTATATTTTTCTGCTTAATGAAAATGATGGGATATCCTATATAATTTATTCAATTTTGTTTATAGGCAAAAGCAAATATATCTAAGAATGCTCAATTGTCAGACATTTGTCTCGGTACCTCGGCCGCACCTACTTATTTCCCAGTGCACTATTTTGAGACCAAGGATGCTGAAGGGAAAATACGTACATTTGATCTTATCGATGGAGGTGTAGCTGCAAATAATCCAGTGAGTAGCCTTTCTAATATAAGCTATTGTATATCTTAAGATCAATTTAATTCTAATATAAGCAATTGTAATTAGTTTTAGCTTATTAGTGCTGTGATTTTGCTTTATTGAGCGGAGGGCCTTCCGGAAACAGTCCTTCTCTGTATTCACAAGTTAGCTTATTAGTGCTGTGATTGTGTATATACTACCCTCCACACATCCCACTTGTGAAAATATACGGTAGATATTGTTGTTTCTTATTAGTGCATTAAAAAACGAGCCATTTTCTTTATTTTCTACTTACTTATATTATCAGGCTCTGATGCTGCTCTAATGGTAAGCAACCTCGACTTTCAACTAAGAGATTGTGAGTTCGAGTCTATCAAAGAGAAAGGTGGGAAGTTCTTGGCGGGAATGATGCCGAGGGTCTATTTAGATACAACCTCTCTACCTTAGGATAGGGTTAAAGTCTGCGTACACACTACCCTCCTAGACCCCACTAAGTCAGATTATACTGAGTTTGTTGTTGTTGTTATATTATCAGTGCGTTAAACTTTATATCTTAGGTATTTATGAAATTTCAGTATTGATATCCATCTTCTTTACTCTTTCCTAGACTCTGATGGCGATAACACACATTTCAAAACAAATTATGACGGGCAACTTTCAATACGAGAATATGGAAAAAATGGACTGCAACAAAATGTTGGTTCTGTCATTGGGCACGGGTACAGGAAAGCACGAAGAGAAGTACAATGCTACAATGGCTTCTAGATGGGGAATGCTAGGTTGGATCTACAACAATGGTGCCACCCCATTGATAGATGTTTATGCTGATTCTAGTGCTGATATGGTAGACATTCACGTTTCCACCATGTTTCAGACTCTTGGCAGTGAGAAGAACTACATCAGGATTCAGGTAACAATGACTTGACTTTTCTTAGTACGTGACAATTCAACACGAAAGAAACGTACATTCATTTTGTTAATTATTTGAGTTTGAATGGTACAGGACGACAATTTGACCGGAGAGGCTGCATCTATGGATATTGCAACCGTAGAAAACATGGAGAGACTTGTACAAATTGGTAATGATCTATTGAAGAAGCCAGTGTCAAGGGTCAACTTAGAATCAGGCCGATACGAACCAGTTGTTGCGGAAGGCACTAACGAAGCTGCTATACTCCGTTTTGCTCAGTTGCTTTCAGAAGAAAGGAAACTCAGAATAAACAACTAGAAAGTACATATTTGTTCAGACTGGGAAATATACTCTTAGGATTTGTCATACAAAATCCGTAGAACTAGTAAAAGACTGATTATACAAAAAATTCTTTACCTCCAATTGTTAAGTGCCTACATAGTAGGCCATGTTGTAATATCAAAATAAATTAACCTTCAAATAGGGAAATAAAATAAAATTTATTTAATTGTTCTATTTTTCTTCATCAGCTCCTATCAGTTGTTGTGTAAAGACTATACCTCCTAAATGCCTAAGTGGTAAAACAAGTTGTCATCAAAACATTTCTCTCTCCGTACAGAAAAGCTGAACTCAAACTCTCCGCAACAAACGGTCACCTGGAGCCGGTAACGGCTAGTTCCAACTAGCTCCGGTGACTACCATGGACAACACCAGAGGCCCCTCAAGCTCCTCCCAGATCCCCAAATCCCCTGAACCACCAGATCTAATACCTAACAACTAAATCCGCAACATCCAAAATTTTCCACCGCTGCAAAGAAAAGCCATGGAAGTAGATGATAACTCAAATAAAAAATAAACGGACTCTTATGCAGATGCGCTAGGGTTCAAGGTTGGGAATAGAGCAAAATTGAAAGTGAGACTACCCCCAGAAAGCATGAACTGATAGATCGAAAAGCTGTGGTAGTTTTCACCAACGAAGCGCACGAACTTTTAGCAGAGACATGTTGATGGACCATTGTAGGTAAGTTCCTAAACAGCAGACCTTCAATCGATAGAAGTCGAGCTGAATTTGCTAGAACAATTAATACAAAGGGAGAGGTAAAAATTGGAGCTAAGGATAAATACCATATTTTCATTGATGTTGAAAATGAAGACGATTTTAGCAATATATACTCTAGAGAATTCATTCCCCTAGCTGGAGGGATGAATATGAAAATTATCAAATGGACCATAAATTTTAAGCCTGGATCTAAATCGTCCCTAGCTCCAATTTGGATTAACCTTCCAGATTTACCATGGCACTATTATGAATAGGATGCTCTGTGTCAGATTGTTAGCCCAATAGGTATACCTTTGGTGATGAAAAAGGACACAACCACGAAATCTAGGCCCACAACAGCCAAGCTAAGAGTTCAAATTGATCTAACAAAACCTTTACTTCATATGGTAAGAGAGGAGGTTATGAATCAATTTAGCAAAATGGAAACATTTGACAAAAAAACGAGTATGAAACTATGCCCACCTATTGCTCACACTACAAAGTTCAAGGTCACTCTTTAGAAAAATGTAGGGTTGTTACAAGAAGGAGGGCAAACTATGATGGCTGAGAAAGATGATAATATAACACATATCATTCAACAAAACAATGAAAAGTAGACCATTGGCAACAACCAAGAACAAAGAAGGAATATAGAACAGATGGAGCCTAAAAGTACTTTACCTCAGGAAGGAAGAATGTACAACCAGAACATTCAAAATGGCAAATGGCAAGATGTCGACGGAAAAAAAGGAAAAGGGATGAACAACAATAGGACATCGATGGGCCAACAACAAAATAAGAACAACAACAATGAGAAGGTAGCAGATCAAAGAACAAACAAGGGAAACAACATAACAGAGGTCAACAATTCCTTCAATCTCTTACAAGAAGAACAGAGGATGGTCTAATGGATACCATAATCTGCAAGAATATAAATATGAAAGAACAAGACTCTACAAAAAATCGCCAGAATACACTAAAACAAGAAAGAACAACAAGGTGGGACAAAGCTCAGAAAGACAAAGAAAAAGAAAAAAACAAAAAATAACAAATAGGGCTCAACCTAAGAAGTACTAGAACAAGGAATACTACCAACAACAACAAAGTTGATGTTGAACTACAAAGAGAGATGATCGGATTAGTTATCAAAGGCCCAAAGGAGTGCAAGGATATGCACAACAAAAGAAAGAAATTTGCAAAGACAATAAGCATACTAGAGGGCATTATACTACAAGGAGAAACAAGAGACAACAATGGAACAATCAAGAGAAAAGGTACTGAAGAGAATGGCACATGGACCCCTATTAACATCCTCAAGATCGAGCAAGAGATGATTGGATCTAATAGAGTAGAAGATATAGATAGGGGGAGCAAAACAAGAACAAAGAACAAGAAAGTAGATACAACATTAGTCATGAACCACCTGAATTACATACTTCAATAGAGGAAGAAAGATATGAATATGAAGAAGTATTTCATGACCGAGATGTTATGGAGACAAACTCGACAATAATCAACAATGAAAAAGAAAGCAAAACTTAGTCTGATGATGAACTCACTAAACTCAATATCAGCTTAGCCAACCAAGAATTGGAGTATCTAGAGAGTACACCAGTTCAACAAAACATCATTTTTTATGACAATCTTTCACCCAGGAACTACAAAAACCAGGGTGTGAATTTTATTCAAGAATGCCAGACCACAGAAGAAATCAAGGAACAACAAAAACAACCTACCCATAGAAGTTTCAAATGATAGACACACTATCATGGAATATAAGGGGAATAGGATCTGTAGGATCTTTGGAGAGACTCCAAAACACCAAACAACAATTTCAAATCCCTTTGATTTGCTTACATGAACCTCTTGTAGATAGTGGTAAAATAGACAGATCCATAAGAAAACTAGATATGAACCATGGTTTTTCAACTGTTCAAACAAAATATAGATATTCTAGACTGTTGAAGTGGATGTTACTATAATTTAAGATAAGGAGCAACATGTCCTGATTAGTGCAAAACATCTCAACCACCATGCTATCTTCCTAACAATTTTCTATGCTAAATGCAAAGAGAAAAGTAGAAGAGAGTTATGGCAGGACCTGAAAAATACATCCAACAACATTCAAAGAGCTTGGGGTGTCATTGGAGACTTTAATGTTATCACCTCCAGTGGAAAAAAAGGCAGTAGAAGCTACAGAATGGAGGAGATTCTAGACTTCATAAAGTCCCTTAATGAGTGTGGTCATCAAAATGCAGGTTTCATAGGGTCAATATATACATGGTGTGATAATAGAGATCCTCCCACTACTATTTAGAAGAGACTGGATAGACTTGTACTATATCCAGTACTTCAGTTACCCAATTTTCAAGAGCATGCTCTGACCATGCCCCACTACTTGTCAAAATGTGTAATGAGGTTACTAACCATATCAAATACTTCAAATTCCTTAATTTTTGGACTCAACACCAAGACTACCTCAAGATAGTGAAGTATGCCTGGGAAGAAAAAGTTTATGGGAACCCTCGGTAGACACTCCATCAAAAAATAAAACAAGTGTGTGAAGCCCTTAGTGTGTGGTCCAGACAGGCTTTTGGAGATATCTATGAGGTTCCCAAAAGCTTGGAAATAGAAATGAGAATTCTGGAGGATAACTGTGTTAGTGATAATTCCCCTGAAAGTAAAAGTTCTCTCTCTAGATGTAGAGCTGAATTCACAAGATACTTCAAGATTCAAGAAAGTATTCTGAGACAAAAAGCTAGAGACAAGTGTTTTAGAGAAGGTGATACCAACACAGCCTATTTTCATAGTGTTATAAAGGAAAGGAGAAGAAGATTGGCCATTACTAAGATAATGGATGACCAAAATCAATGGCTAGAAGGAAATGATGTTATTGCAGAAGCAGCTGTGAGGCACTTTCAAGGAATGTTCACTCGGGAATCTCACACCACTAACTTCAATGCTCTTAACTGTATAGAGAGGTGTATCACTGATGATGATGATAACAACATGCTTAAATTCATTCCTACTATTCATGAAATTAAAGAATTAGTGTTTAATATGGACAAGGACAGTGCCCTAGGTCTTGATGGCCTAAGTGGCTATTTTTATCAATCTGCCTGGAATATTATATGCAATGATCTTCATAAGGCAGTGAATCTTTCTTTCAAGGTGCTAAACTTCCTAAGTTTTTCACACATACTTGCTTGGTAATGATTCCCTAAATAGATCACCCTTAAAAATTCTAAGATCTTAGTCCTATAAGCATTTGCAACACCTCCAATAAAATCATCTCAAAAATCCTCAATAGCAGAATCTCAAGCATCCTTCCAAAGCTTATATCCATAAATCAATCAGGTTTTATAAAAGGGAGAGCTATTATTAAAAATATTCTATTGGCCCAGGAAATAATCAATGATATTAAGAAGCCTTCTAGAGGTGGTAATGTGGTTATTAAACTTGATGTGGCTAAAGCTTATGACATGGTCTCTTGGGAATTCTTATGCATGACTCTTAAAAAATTTGGCTTTTGTGAGTGGCGGATACATCTTATTCACAACCACATATCCAATAATTGGTACTCTGTTATTGTGAATGGAGGAAGGCATGGCTTTTTTAAATCTAACAGGGTTCTGAGACAGGGTGATCCAATCTCTCCATCTATTTTTATCATCAGTGCTGAACTCTTCTCCAAGATGCTGAATAATCTTCATGATAGACAAGGTTACAAAGGCTTTTACATGAGTGTCAATGGTCCCAAAATAAATCACCTCTCTTTTGTTGATGATACTATCCTTTTTTACAATGGTAGTAAAAATCCTCTTGAAATGATCTTAAAAACATTTGAAACCTATGAGAAAATCTCGGGCCAGCTCATAAATAAGGAAAAAAGTTGCTTTGCAATAGCTGATAATACTAATGCTGCTACCATCAATAGACTAAGGACCATTACAGGTATGAACCATCAACACTTTTCCATTAAATACCTTGGGTGCCCTCTTATTGCTGGAAGGAATAAAATATGCTACTACTCTGATATAGTCAACAAAATTATCAATAAGATTAGAGGTTGGCCAACAAAGTTCCTATCAACAGGAGAAAGAGCTATTTTGATAAGACATGTATTACTAGCCTTAAAAGTACATCTTCTTGCTGCTACAAATGCCCCCAAAGGTACCATTGATATCACAGAAAAATATATTGCAAGGTTCTTTTGGTTAGAGAATGATACAGGTGGTAAATACCATTAGACCTCTTGGAACAAATTGTGCTACCCTTATAATGAAAGAGATGCTAACTTCAAGTGTTTATCTGACATTTGCCGTGCCTTCCAAAGCAAACAATGGTGGACATTGAGAATAACAAACTCTCTCTAGAAAGAATTCATGCAAGCAAATTTTTTTTACAACTGTCATCCTTCTAATTCTCAATAGACATCTGGGCAATCTCAGAGTTGGAAAACTCTGTGCAGTATTAAAGAGGATGTGGAAAACAACATCATATAGAGAATTGGTGTATGAGAGGTGTGTGGGAAAAAAATCATATGGAGAATTGGTGTAGGAGAGATGTCTTTTTGGTACGACAATTGGTCAAAATTAGGTCTTCTCCACCTTCTCCTTCAAGACACAAATACTAAGAACTAGATCAGAGTTAATGAGGTCCTCATTAATGGGAATTGGGTCTGGGGCAGACTTGAAGTGCAGTCAGATGAAGAAACTAAGAGGAAGATCAAGGATCTAAACATCAAACTATGTAAAAATATGTTAGACAAAGCCATATGGAGCCAAGCACCAAAGGGCAATTTACTATGAGCTCTGTCTGGGATAATTGTAGACAGAGAAAGGAATTGAATAGATTTATTAGTATGGTTTGGCACAGAGAAGTTCCATTCAAGATCTTCTTCCTCACATGGAGAGCTATCCAAGATAAACTGTCTACAGAGGATAGAATTGCTAGATTTGGGATTCAAATTGATCATATATGCCACTGTTGCAACAATAACAATCAAAATACCACTAATGAGAATGTTGATCCTCTCTTGTTCTTGAGAGAACGTGCAAAGAAGATTTGGAGATTCTTTGCTGGACCTCTGGGCATAGATTATAACAACATGAACCTCAAAATACTCTTTCTCGAATGGTAGAATTTCAAGGATCGCAATTGCATTGCAAAACTCATTGCTAGAATACTTCCTCTTATCATTTGTTGGGAGTTATGGAAGTCAAGATGTAGCAAAAAATTTGAGAACATTAGGCCATCATTTTACAAAACCAAAACTAACATTTTATTTACTCTTGTGAAGTTACTAAACAACAGATTTGGTAGAGCAAGAATAGGAGAAGATTGGCAAACAATATGTGTGCCGTGTGAAGCAGTAATAGAATAGAGGATATAAAAAATTATTAAATGGAACAAACCTCCACTCCAGACTGTTAAACTTAATAGTGATGGGAGTTGTATTCAAGGAATGTGTGGTGAAGAAGGCCTAGTCAGGAATAATCAGAAATAGTTATTTTTGCCTACTCTATTCCTCTAGGACCGGGGACTAGCAATTTCGTAGAAGCAGCATCAATGCTCTTTGGAACTAAATGGTGTGCTGCAAATGGCTACAGGCTAACCTTGGGAGAAACTGATTCAATGCTCATTACAAGATGCATTAGAAGAGAATGGAAAGTTCCCTGGAAGATTGAGAGCATCATCACTGAGATCCAGGATATAGTTGAAGAGCATGGATTAGTTATCAACCATTGTTTCAGAGAAGCAAACAGACATGTAGATAAATTAGCAAGTCTCAGCCATAGTAGCAACATAATCCATGTTTTCGACTCTTTTGCTGATCTCCCTAATTAAGTCAAAGTACTTTTCAAGATGGATAGATGGGATCTACCATTGTTTAGGATCAAAATAGCCAAACCAGGGCATGTCATATATGACCCACCATAGTTTTTTTGTATAGTTATCTATAATTTTGGTTAGGACTAACACCATTAGTCTCACCTCAATGATCATGTATAAAGTTTGGGATGCCAAACTCAACTTGTAACTTTTTGCACATAAATGACCAATGGAGACAACATTTTAACCAAAAAAATTGTATTTCATTAATCTAAAGTTATTTTCTCCATATAATTTCGGATTTGGATTGAAAAGTTGGAAAAATGGGGGAAACGCTCTCCAACCGAATTTTTGATTTTGGTTGGGATTTAATCATCGGATTTGGATAATTTTGGTATGAGTAAGCTCCTGATTGAATGGTTGTTCACAATTTGTGACTTTTACCCGATTTCGAGACGTGGGCCCGGGGAGGCTTTTTGGGTATTTTTCTAATTTCTTGCCTTAACTTTGATTTTGTTAGCTAGATTAGTTTCTTATAGCTATATTTACATTATGTAATTGGTTTTGTCTAGATTTGAGCCATTTGGATTCAGATAATCATGGAAAGATCATTGTTTCGAATTGATTGAGCTTGGTTCGAGGTAAGTGGCTTGCCTAACCTTGTGTGGGGGAACTCCTCTTAGGATTTGGTACTATTTGATAAATGAGCATCGTGTACGTGAGATAACGAGTATGTACACGGTCTATTTGTTGTAAAACCTCATTTTTCACTAAGTCATAACCTGTTTTCTCCTTGTTTGAACTACACTAGCACTTATACTATCCTGTTTAAATTAGAAAAGCATGCCTACGTATTTTAACTGCCTATTTGAACTCTGTACAACATAGTTTAGTGAAATTACCTGCTTTCTTTGATTTGAACTTAGTCTGAACTATATTGGTTGAGCTGCATATTTACTTTGGGACTACAAAACGGTATTCTAGGAGACCCCCATGTACTGCATATTTACTTTGGAACTACGGAACGGTATTCCAGGAGATTCCCAAGAACTGCATATTTATTTTGGGACTACAGAACGGTATTCTAGGAGATCCCCCACACATTTATGTTTGGGACTACGGGATGGTATCCCGGGAGATCCCCTGTTGTTATCACCGTGTTCTAAGCTGTTATTTTTTATTGATTCTATTCCAGTTAGATTTCCGTATTGACTTTTAATGTGACACTTCATTCTTTCTTATTTCATTATATTTATACCATTAGGGCCCTGACCTAATCTCGTCAATATCGTCCGTGGTTAGGCTTGGCACTTACAGGATACCGTTGTGGTGTACTCATACCCTTTCCTGCACATATTTTTCTTGTGCAAATCGTGGTTCATCGCACTAGCCTCATCACTAGTTGCAGTCGTTGCTGCTTGTTAGATACGTCAAGGTACATCTGCCCGCACTCGTAGATCCTTGGAGTTCCCCTCTATCCCCCTATGTTCGTTTCTCTTTATTTCTGTAGTGATGATGCATAGAATAGTTAAAACTTCTTATTAGGTTGTGACTTGCGAGTTTCTGAGTTCTGGGTATTGTTCGACACATTTTCGAAGTGATAATTGTATATGCCGAGTGGTATTCAGTTTCTTATTAGATAATTGCTACTGTTAGTAGTTAATGTTTATGCTTTTATTTCATTTTCACAATGTGTTAGTCTTACCTAGTCGTAGAGACTAGGTGCCGTCACAACAGTCAATGTAGGGAGAAATTGGGTCGTGACAGAGTAGTGAATGAGATGAAAACAATTGATCGAATCATACTAAATGCACTATTATTGTTTGGGTTCGATAATTCAAGTGATGTAATGAAAAGAGAAACCATGTTGGCAACATTCGCAGAAGGTGTCATCAAAGATACTAAATTCCAAGTCGTGGATACAGATATGGCATATAACATAATTTTAGGAAGGTCATGGTTTCATGATATGGATACGGTCCCGTCAATGTTGCATCAGGAGATTAAATTCCCATCACAATGGGGAATCTGTCAAATCAGGGTAGATCAACAAGCATCACGAGATATCAACTGAGTTGCAATCGTGAATGCAACATTCGAGGATAGAGGTACGAAATAGCAATTACAAAATTTAATTGAGGATAATTCAGTGCCCAACTCAACTAGAAGTCCAAGAAATATAGCTGATATAGATTCAAGGCTTGATAAGATTCAAAAGACAGAGGAAAATGAGAACATTAAAACAACCACGGCAGAGCTCGAAGTTGTTATATTATTCGTCCATTGTCTTGACAGAAAAGTTTACATCGGAACAAACTTGAGCTTGGAAATGAAAGGTAAGTTAATTGAATTTTTATAGGCTAATGTCGATTGCTTTGCTTGATCGCATTCATATATGATTAGGATACAACCGTAGGTAATGACTCATAAGCTGAATGATGACCCATTGCACCCACCTGTCAAACAAAAGAAAAGGAAACAATGAGCATTTAAAAATGAAATAATCCAAGATGAAGTACATAAACTTCTAAAAATTTGTTCAATCCGAGAGATAAAATACCCTGACTAGTTAACTAATACAATCATTGTCATGACCCAGGTTTCTCACCCTTACGAGTCGTGATGGCGCCTACTAGTGAAAGCTAGGCAAGTCAATTAGAATTATTTTACGTTTTCCATTTTTAATCCTTCAACAGTTGTGAATTAAAATTATTTAAACAGTGGAAATAATAAAGCAGAAGAATGAAACCTAACAATTTAATAATAATTCTGATACCAATCCACAAACATAAGCTACCCAGAACTGGTGTCACAATCTCACAGATTATTTAGGAGTACTACAAATAGGGGTCCGAAAGATAAATACAAAGTTGTTTCTAAAATACATAGAAGAAACAGTATGGAAAGAGAGAAGGAGACGCCAAGGCCTGCGGACGCCTGCAGGACTACCTCGGGGCGCCTGATGGACTGAAGGCAGAAACCTCACTACGGCCCAAAAGCTGCAGTACTGGGATCTGCACACAGCGTAGAATGTAGTATCAGCACAACTGACCCCATGTGCTGGTAAGTGCCTAGCCTAACCTCGACGAAGTAGTGACGAGGCTAGGACAAGACTACCAAATAAACATGTGCAGTTAAATAATATACAGCAAAAAAATAAAGGCTAGAGTTAATGATAGGAGGGGGGAAACATGATGTGGGGAACACCAAGTAACAACAGAAAACCAATAGATAAATGTAAAGAACACCATAATTTAATTATCAGCAAGAATCAGGAAAACCAAAGACAAGTGCACGGCATCACCCTTCGTGTTTTTACCTCACATAATCATGGCATGGAATCATCCTTCGTGCATTATCACTAATATCATGCACGAAATTGTACATCATGCATCACGGTATCACCCTTCGTGATTTTACCTCATAATATCGGCACGACATTACCCTTCGTGCATTAACACTCTCAAAATTATGCACGGCATCACCCTTCGTACTTTACACTCTTCCTCACCCAAGCAACAATCACAAAGCAATTTGGGCAAGGAAATCAATAATATCAAAATAAAATCCCGGCAAGGGAACAATAGCATAATAACAATATCGCAACAAGGGAAACAATATCATGAGTAATAACATCCCGGCAAGGGAGTTAATATCAAAAGTAATAACATCCCGGCAAGGGAGACAATATCATAAACCCCTTATCTTTTCCACATTTACTTCACAACTCAATTCTCAACTTGAGCCAACGCTCTACAATGTTCAATTACCAATACAACTTCCACAAGCCTTGCTTAACAATGGTAATCATCATATAAAGCATGAACAATACGAAACAGAGTCACATTAATCATAGTATAAGACTCGCGGGCATGCTTGACACCAACGTATAGATACTCGTCACCATGCCTATACGTTGTACTTAACAATTAACACATAGAAAATAAGACACAACTCCTAATACCTTAAGCTAATATTAGACCAAACACTTACCTCAATGCCACGAATACCATTCAAGCCTCAACTATCGCTTTACCTCTTGTTTCCACCACCAATTTGCTTGTATCTAGCCACAATTTACTTAACGATATCAATAAATGCTAAATGAATCAATTTAATTCATGGAAATAGGTTTTATAAAGATTTCCCCAAAAAGTCAAAAATCGATCTCGGGCCCACATGGTCAAATTCCGAGGTTCAAACAAAAAGCCAATTAAACATTCACCCAAGAACTCAAATATATAATTTATTTTGAAATTGGATCCCAAATCGAGGTCCAAATCCCCAAAATTTGAAAATCCTAAGTTCTACCCAAAACACCCATTTTCCCCATGAAAACCCTTGGTTGTGAGTTGAAATCATATGAAAAGATGTTATGGATTAAATAAAATGAGTTAGAAATGACTTACAATCGATTTCGAGAAGAACTTTTCTTTTGAAAATCGCCCAAGAGAGCATAGGGTTTGAGGGAGTTTGAAAAATGAAGAATTTTCGGCTAAGTTATGATTTACACAGGCGTAGATATCGCATTTGTGATGATATGTTCGAAAATACGAACTCGCAATTGCAAAATATGGCTTATCTATGCTTTTTTCGCAAATGTGAACACTATTTGCAATTGCGGTGCCAGCTAAGGTCGCATTTGCGACAAAAGCCTGGCAAATGCAAAGGTTCCCTGCCGTAGTCCATCATCGCAATTGTGATGTTACTTTGCAAATGCGAGCTCACATTTGCAAGCCAGGCTTCGCAACTTTGTAGACTTGCAACACAACAGCAGCCTTTTCTAAGTCCAATTTCACTCTGTGGCCTATCCAAAACTTACACGAGCCCTCAGGACTCCAAACCAAACATGCACGCAAGTCCAAAAATATCATACGGACTTTCTCTTGCAATCAAATTACCAAAATAATATCAATAACTATGACTTAAACCTCAAATTCATGAAATCACGCAAGAACACCAAAATTCCCAATTTCTCAAATAAATGTCCGATTTATACTAGACGAACTCCGATTCTTACCAAACTTTACAGATTCAACTTAATTATTATATAAGACCTGTACCGGGCTTCGGAACTAAGATACGGGCCCGATACCATCAATTCCAAACCTCTTTTCATTTCCAAAAACTTTATAATTTCAGTTAAACAATATCATTCAAAAATTCATTTCTCGGGCTTGGGACCTCGGATTCGATTCCGGGCATATGCCCAAGTTCAAAATTTTACTACGGTCCCTATGAGACCATGGCATCACGGGTCCGGGTTCATTTACCAAGAATATTAACCAAAGTCAACTCTATTCAATTTTAAAAGCCAATTTTCATATTTTACTTAGTTTTCACATAAAAGCTTTTCGAAAATGCGCTCGTACCATGCACGCAAATCGAGTTAAGATAAAAAGAGGTTTTTAAGGCCTCGGAATGTAGAACTTACTTTCAAAATGAGTGATGACCTTTTGGGCCATCATATTCTCCACCTCTAAAACAACCGTTCGTCCTCGAATAGACATAGAAAAGAAGTGCCTGAGTCAGAGAAAAGATGTGGATATTGGCTCCACATATTGTGAGCACATGATTTTTGCCCTAAGCAAATTATTCCAAAAAAGTTTCCAAATAAAATGATTTTACAATTTTTAGGAATTTTGTTGCATTTTCTATGCATTTGCATTAGGAATTTAATTTCACATTTTAGTATTAAGTAGGTGTTAATTCATTTTAGAAATTTAAAGAAAAATCACAAAAAATAGTTCACTTAGCATTTTTGCATTTTAATTGTGAAATTGTCTTGATTTAGTTTTAGAACAATTTTATGCATTAAAGTAGTTTAGTTTAATTTTCTTGCATCTCTACAAAAATCAGAAAAATAAATAACAAAAAAATACAAATTTTTAAATAAAGAGAAAATAATTAAATTGAAGAAGAAAAATGAAAAGGCTGTTGGGCTCATTATTTCCTAGCCCAAATACCCATCGCACACGCCCCAGTCCAGGCCCAATGTTACTCAAACCCGGTCAGCCTCAACTAATCAAAACGACGCCGTTTGGCGTCGTTAAATCCCAACCATTGATCACCCATGATCCAACGGTCACAGCCTGATCTCTCATAAACCAAACGACACCGTTTCAGTGCCAAGTGAATCTGAGCCATCAAAATCATTTGATCCACCGGCTGTGATCAAATAACACCATTTAATATGTATTGATACAAAATCATTTCATCCTTCTCTTCGTCTTTCCTCCTTTTCTCTTAGCCACCGACCTCGCCGGAACCCTCGCCGGCGGAAAATACCACCACCGCCAAACCTTACCAGATTTACACCATATGACCGCTATGAATCCCTCTTTCCACCCCTCTACTTGGTTTCCTTCGAACATCACCCCATCCGTTCGAATATTAAATTTTGTCTCGTCGGAACCCTACCTCCGACGAACAACACTTACCCCAAATTATCCTAAATTTACACCGTAGACTCGCATTCACCTTCTTATCCCAAATATCCAAACCATAGTCCTTAAATATCAATAGAATACCTCAAATTTTAATTTCAAGATTTTTCGGTCAAGGACCTCAGGCTAATCTTTGGGGATTCATTGACCGTAACACCCCAAATAGGTGTTTTCTTGTGGAAAACACGCCATTTGGGATGTTACGGATCATAAATCCCAAAGGATTCAAACAAGATTTGGCTCAGGCGTGGTTGGAACAAGGATTAAAAGTAAAAACCCTAGATAAGTTCTTTAAATCCTCTTCTTTTATTGCTGTTTTAATTCTCTTTTATTTTGCATGTGTTTTATCATGTTTTTATTAATTTCTGTTGACACTTTGTTATTAGTTTTTGTTTAATTTCTGCTTTAAAAATAGTACTTTTAAGTTTCTGTTAACACTGTTAGGTTTTAATAATTAGGATAATTGTAATTCAGACGTGAAAAGTTTTTTGTTTTGATTACTTTTAGTTAGACGAATTATTAGATATTAATTGAAGAATAATTAGTAGTTAATTAGATTTGTTTTGGTCATTGGCAGTGTGATTTGATTTATTTATTTTTGTTAATTTCTGATTGTTAGTACTGTTTGGATAATTAGGATTGGTTATAGCTGTTTAAATTTCTAATTAGTAGTTGATTAATCATGGAGTTAAAATAAATTAGTTTGGATTAATAAATTCATGGGTAAAAGGGTTGAGTTACAGTAGATTTATTTTAGTAAATTTAGCTTAGTTTCAGGGTCATTTTGGGGATATAAAAGGGGTTAGCAGTAATTAACAAAAGGAAAGGAGGGCATTTGGGTATAGGAAATGGTTTAATAGTAGTAATAATACAATTTCAGGGGTAATAAGGGCATAAAAATGGATAGTTTAGTAAATTTTAAAATGAAGTGAGGGTAATAAAGGAATTTCAATAGGATAGAATCTTCTAGATAGGGGGCATTAGTATAATTATCAATAAATAAGTATAGCTACTTGTATTACAAGTTAAAAATAAAGGGTAGAAATGAAATAAAAGAGGGACTAATGTGTAAACACTCAAATTTGAGTTTTCCTCCAGATTTACATCTATAAATAGGCATTTATATGCCTTGATTTACAAGTTTGAAAATCTGGAAAAAAAATTCTCCAAGCAATTTCTGCCTTCTTAGATCCAATTTCGAAATTCAAAGTTTCAAAAACTAAAAAACATTAAAAAGCTGGTAGAAAATCCAAATATTGTTACATTGAAATTCTGTGCAGCTTCCTAGTGAGATTGTGAATAACTTGAGGTCAAATGAAGTCATTTTAAATCAATTTGAATGTTGTTGTTCCTGTTGCTGCAACTCAAGTTGTTGATTGAAGAAATTTGAATTTTTTTTTAAAATCCATGTGTTGTTGAAGCTGATTGCTGATCTGCTGTTGCTGTATAACTGTAGCTGATCCTTACTTCTCTTCATTGTTCTATATTCAGGTACACAACTTTATTGTTGATGGCTATGAGCTGAAGTATGAATTCGTGTGATTGTTTAAGGCCTAAAATTCAGTTTAATTTTAAATTTCAATTGACGTGTTTGAGTATTAATTTGATGATGTTGTTACTTTAAACTGCTATTATATTCATTGGATTGTATAAATGAACTGAATTGGACTGTGTATACTACTATTTGCCAGATTCGTACAAAGGTTGATTTCAAATTAGGTTAGCAAAACAAGTACATGATAGTGGTGGTTAATGCCCTATTGGTTGCTTTGATAAACTCACAATACTTGTAGTTGTTATTTTCATTGTCAATTAGTAATTAAACAGGACCGTACTGCAGTATCAAATTGTTTTGAGTTTCAGTAGTATAAAAGTATAAATAATCAGAGATAAAATCACAGATTAGCCAAGTAGGATTCTAAATTTGTTGTTGATTCTTACACAGTTTTGAGTGACAAATAGTGGAATCATGGTAATAATTGATTGACTTGAAACGATTTGCAACATGTTGTCCTGTTAAATTCGTTTTGTTCCATGATTAAGTATAAAAATAGTTTTAGTTCGAATCTGAATTCTGGACTTAAACACAAAGGCCCAATTATTCACGCAATTTTTTGCTGAAATACTCACATACGTATGCCCAGGCCCAAAAAAAAATATTTCTTCATTCTGTGTAGATAAGAGTTAAGCCGTGTTGGGCCAAAACTCAGTTTGCATGACTTGGATCAAGCTTGAATCCCCAAAGCTTTGTTAAAGCTAAAAATAAGAATTAAAGGGTTCACATATATAATACTAAAAAATAAATAATTAGGAACATGAAAAATTAATCCGTAAATATGAAATTGGGTCTTGGGTTAGGTAGCGGGTTCAAGCTAAAAGATTTTATTCTTTTGTTTGAATTCGGACTTGAATTCAAGATTCAAATTTATATTCATGAATTAATTGACCTATAGAGACAAACATAAATAGAAAATTTAATTACTTTAGTTTGGCCTTTAATAATAAATGAGACGAGCCTCGCCAAATTAAATACATGGTTGCGGGGCCCTCATTAATTACTAAAAATACTTAGTATTAGGGATATGCCGTTTAGCGAATTTCACGGCCTTCCCAAAAGATATAACACGTTAGTCGCTTTAGGCGCGTTTTAATTAAATTACTTTCCTAAATACGGGTGTGCATTTCATGTAACCCAAATCCAAATCCGAAAATGTCGAATAAGAATATGTCGAGGATCCCGGTGTATTTCATGTGACGTGATCCGAAAACATGTTCTTAAACGATGTTCACTTTCTTAAATAAAATAATTGACAAAAAGCGGTAATTAATTCTAAAATTGCACAAGTAGGGTAACATGTATAAAAATTGAAATTTAGCCAAATATAATAGTTGAGCGACCGTGCTAGAACCACGAAACTCGGGAGTGCCTAACACCTTCTCCCAGGTTAACAGAATTCCTTACCCAGATTTCTGGTTCGCGACTGTTAGACAGAGTCAAACCCTTCCTCGATTCGGGATTCAAACCGGTGACTTGGGACACCATAAATCTCCCAAGTGGCGACTCTGAATCTTAAATAAAAACGGATCCCGTTTCGATTGTCCTTAAAGTGGAAAAACTCCTTTCTTTATTATATCCCTCCCCCGGGGTATAGAAAAGCCGTTAAAGCTCGGAAAAAGGAGGTGTGACACATATAGGAATGTGACTCCCAGGTCGCTGCCTCAACAAGTTGACCTCCCCACTGAACACGAAGAGAAGGGAAACTCTTCGATCTCAACTAACGAACCTGCCGGTGTAGAATTGCTATAGGCTCCTCCTCATAGGACAAGTCCTTGTCCAACTGGACAATGCTGAAGTCTAACACGTGGGATGGATTGTCGTGATACTTCCAAAGTATGGACACATGAAACACTAGATACATGACTGATAAACTCGGTGGCAATGCAAGTCTGTAAGCCACCTCTCCCACTCGATCAAGAATTTCAAACGGGACTATGAACGTATGGCTATGATTGTCCCTCTTCCCAAATCTCATCACGCCCTTCATAGGATACACCCGAAGAAACACCCGCTCGCCGACCATGAATGCCACATCACGAACCTTACGGTCGGCATAACTCTTTTGCTTGGACTGAGCTGTACGAAGCCTATCCTGAGTGATCCTAACCTTGTCCAAGGCATCTTGTACTAGATCCGTACCCAACAACCGAGCCTCTCCCGGTTCAAACCATCCAACCGGTGACCGACACCGCCTACCATGTAAAGCCTCATAAGGAGCCATCTGGATGCTCGACTAGTAGTTGTTGTTGTAGGAAAACTTCGCTAAAGGCAAAAACTGATCCTACGAGCCTCGAAAGTCCATGACACAAGCTCGGAGCATATCCTCCAAAGTCCGAATAGTACGCTCGGACTGCCTGTCCATCTGAGGATGAAATATTGTGCTCAACTCGACCCATGTGCCTATCTCATGCTGAACTGCCCGCTAGTAATGTGAGGTAAACTGCGTACCTCGGTCCGAAATAATAGACACGGGCATACCATGAAGACAAACAATCTCCTGGATATAGATCTCAGTTAACCTCTCGGAAGAATAAAAGACTACCACAGGAATGAAATGTGCTGACTTGGTTAGCCTATCAAGAATAAACAACATTGCATCAAACTTCCTCTAAGTCCGTGGGATTCCAACAACGAAGTCCAAGGTGATACGCTCCTACTTCCACTCAGGAATCTCAATCTTGTGGAACAAACCACCAGGTCTCTAATCCTCGTACTTTACCTGCTGACAATTCTAACATCGAGCCACCGATGCAACAATATTCTTCTTCATCCTCCTCCACCAATAATGTTGCCGCAAATCCTGATACATCTTAGTGGTGCCCAGATGAATAGAGTACCGGCAACTATGGGCCTCCTCTAAAATTAACTCTCAATGTCCATCCATATTAGGCACACAAATGCAACCCTGCATCCTCAAAACTCCATCATCTCCAACTGTAACTTGCTTGGCACCTCCGTGCCGCACTGTGTCTCTAAGGACAAACACATGAGGATCATCATACTGTTGATCTCGAATACGCTCAAATAATAAAGAACAAGCGACTGTGCAAGCTAACATACGACTGGGCTATGAAATATCCAATCTTATGAACTGATTGGCTAAAGCCTGAACATCCAAAGCAAGTGGTCTCTCACCGATCGGAATATATGCAAGACTACCCATACCAGCTGACTTTCTACTCAAAGCATCTACATCCACATTGGCCTTTCCCAATGGTGATATCATAGTCTTTCAATAGCTCCAACCACCTTCTTTGTCTCAAGTTTAGCTCCTTCTACTTGAACAAATATTGTAGACTCTTGTGATCCGTGAACACCTCATATGACACACCATATAAATAGTGCCTCCAAATCTTCAACGCGTGACCAATGGCTGCTAAATCCAAATTATGGATTGGATAATTCTTCTCATGAATCTTCAACTATCGCAAAGCAAAAGCAATGACCTTGCCATCCCGCATCAATACCGCACCAAGTCCAATATGAGATGCGTCACAATAAACTGTATATGGACCTCAACTTATGGGCAAAACCAATATCGGCGCCGTAGTCAAAGTTGTCTTGAGCTTCTAAAAGCTCGCCTCACACTCATCCGACCACCTGAACTGGGTACCCTTCTAGGTCAACCTGGTCATCGGGGCTGCAATAGATGAAAACCCCTCCACAAAACCGACGGTAATAGCCTGCCAAAACCCAAGAAACTTCGAATATCTGTAGCTGACGTGGGTCTAGGCTAGTGCTTGACTGCCTCTATCTTCTTCAGATCCACTTGAATACCCTCTACCGATATAATGTGACCCAAGAATGCAATTGAATTCAGAACAACTCTCAAATGATGCTCATGCTCCTCCTAGCTGTAGGAATAGATCAAAATATCATCAATGAAGACTATCACGAACGAATCCAAGTAAGGCTTGAACACTAGGTTCATCAAATCCATAAAAGCTACTGGGGCATTTGTCAACCCAAATGACATCACCAAGAACTCATAATGCCCATACCGAGTGTGGAAAGAGGTCTTAAGGACATCGGATGCCCTAATCCTCAACTGATGGTAGCCAGATCTCTAATCAATCTTCAAAAATACCTTGGCACCCTGAAGCTGATCCAAAAAATCATCAGTCCTCGGCAATAGATACTTATACTTGATTGTAACCTTGTTCAACTACCATTAATCTATACACATCCTCATCGATTCGTCCTTCTTCTTAACAAACAACACTTTTGCACCCCAAGGTGAGACACTAGGTCTAATAAAGCATTTATCAAGCAAGTCTTGCAACTACTCCTTCAATTCTTTCAACTTCGGTGGGGCAATACAATACGGCAGAATAAAAATGGGCTGAGTGCCCAGAGCTAAATCAATGCAGAAGTCAATATTCCTATCAGGTGGCATACGTGGCAGGTTTGAAGGAAATACCTCAGGAAACTCACGAACAACAGGCACATAATCCATAGAAAGAACCTCGGCACTAGAATCACTAACATATGCCAAATAGTCTAAACACCACTTCTCGACCATATGTCGAGCATTCATATATGAGATAACCATATGGGTAGAATGACCAGGAGTCCATCTCTACTCTAAATAAGGTAAACCCGGCAAGGCTAAGGTCACAGTCTTGGCTTGACAGTCTAAGATACCATGGTAAGGTGATAACCAGTCCATCCCCAATATGACATCAAAATCAACCATATCCAGAAGTAACAAATCTACTCAAGTCTCAAGAACCCCAATCACAACTATACATGAATGATGGACATGATCTACCATAATAAAATCACCCACCGGTGTAGACACATATACAGGAGCACTCAGAGAATTACTAGGCATGACCATATACGGT
This sequence comes from Nicotiana glauca, assembly GCA_026770625.1. NCBI lineage: Eukaryota > Viridiplantae > Streptophyta > Magnoliopsida > Solanales > Solanaceae > Nicotiana > Nicotiana glauca. The sequence continues at coordinate 13,814 of MU708573.1, read as the reverse complement.
GCAAAATAAGATGACATAAGAGTATGTAGATCCTGGATCAAATAGAACTGAAGTATATCTACTACAAACCAGAATAGTACCTATGATAAGAACATCGGAAGCCTCAGCCTCAGGCCTGGCTGAAAGAGCATAACATTAGGGCTAGGCCCCACAACTCTAAACTATATCTCTAGGACAGCCTCCTACTGGTTGGACTCTACCTCTAGTGGCCTGACCTATACGTCTAATACCTTTACCTCCACCTTTAGCACCTCTACCTCCACCTCTAGCTGGTTGAGTGGGCAGTGGAACACTCGGTGCCTGAAGCATGGCATGGGAACCCTGATGTTGAATGCTGCTCGGTGATCAAGGGTAAAATCTAGCAATATGTCTCGTATCGCCACAAGTATAACAAGCCCTCGGCTGTTGATACTACTGACCTTGATGGCCTGAATAACCACTCTAAAAACTCTAGAGCAGAGGTGCACTGATAGGAGATGGCGGTGCACTGTAGGGCAACTGATCTGAATATTGCATATGAGAACCACGACCACCTGGAGCATCGTGAGAAGCCTGAAGTGCTTAATGAAATGGCATGGAAGAATGGACCCTACCAAAGGAACCCCTACCTCCAGATGAGGCACCACTGAACCGGGCCAAATGACGAGGCCTCTTATTAGACCCTTGACCACTCCCCTGTGATAGAATCATCTCAACTCTCCTAGCCACATTGGCTGCATCTTGGAAAGAAATTTCACTCCCCGTCTCCTTAGCCATATGCAATCAAATAGGCTGAATGAGTCCCTCAATGAACCTCCTCACTCTCCCTCCCTTAGTGAGAAGTATAAGAAGACCATGACGGACCAAGTCAATGAATATGGTCTCGTACTGAGTGACGATCATAGAATCCTACTGGAGATGCTCAAACTGCCTCTCATAGTTCTCCCTCTGAGTGATACGAAGAAACTTCTCCAAAAATAACTGAGAAAATTGATCCCAAGTCAAAGCCAGTGACCCAACTGGTCTAGCCAAACAATAATATCTCCACCAAGTCTTGGCAGATCCAGACAAATGAAAAGCAGCAAAGTTGACCCCATTGGTCTCCACTATCCCCGTGTTCCGAAGAACCTCATGACAGCTGTCCAAATAATCCTGGGGATCCTCAAAAGTTGTACCACCAAAAGTAGTAGTGAAGAGCTTGGTGAACTTGTCTAATCTCTATAGGGCATCAACAGACATAGCTGGCCCCTCTCCGGTCTGTGCCACAATACCAAGATAAACTACCCCAACTGGCTGAGCTGCTGGAGTATAAAATTAGGGAGCCATCTGCTCTGGAGTGCGAGTAGCAGGAGTCTAGTCTCCTCCTCCAGCTTGAGAGACGGCTGGTGTCACGGGAAGAAAGTCTGCCTAGATGACACTCTCCATAAGGCCCACTAGATGGACCAGATCATCCTAAAGTACCGGGGTAGCGATGAACCCCTTTAAGACCTGAGCCGGTCCTGCCAGAACTATCTAGGTTGGAACCTCATCATCAAACTCAACCTGAGGCTCCGCCGCTGGTGCTGCTACTCAAGCTCTAGGCTGAGCCCTACCTCTGCCTCGGGCCCTAGCACATCCTCGACCTCTACCCCTCGTAGGAGTTGCTACTAGGGGCTCGAGCTACTGGTGAGCTGATGAAGCGGTACGTGTTCTCACTATCTGCAAATCAATAGAGTGGAAGTTCAATTAGCATTGAGAAATCAAGTTGCACTATAGGAAGGAATAGATATGAAGTTTTTCCTAACTCTGTAGCCTCTAGGGGATAAATATAGACGTTTCTGTACCGATCCCTCAGACTCTACTAAGCTTGTCTATGAGTTGTGCGACCTAAGTAACCTAGAACTCTGATTCCAACTTGCCACGACCCAGATTTTTCACCCTCGGGAGTCGTGATGGTGCCTACTAGTGAAAGCTAGGCAAGTCAATTATTACAATTATTTTACCTTTTCCATTTTTAATCCTTCAACAGTTGTGAATTAACATTATTTAAATAGTGGAAATAATATAGCGGAAGAATGAAACGTAAAAATTTAATAATAATACGGATACTAATCCATAAACATAACCTACCCAAAACTGGTGTCACAATCTCACAGACTATCTAGGAGCACTACAAACAGGGGTCCGAAAGATAAATACAAAGCTGTTTTTGAAATACATAGAAGAAACAATATGGAAAAATAGAAGGAGACGCAAAGGCCTATGGACGCCTGTAGGACTACCTCTAGTAGCCTGATGGACTGGAGGTAGCAACCTTACTGCGGTCGAAAGGTTGCAGCACCGAGATTTGCACATAGAGCAGAGTGTAGTATCAGTACAACCAAACTCATGTGTTGGCAAGTGCCTAGCCTAACCCCGGCAAAGTAGTGACAAGGCTAGGACAAGATTACCAAATAAACATATGCAGTAAAATCATATACATCGGGAAAATAAAGGTAAAAATTTACAGCTAAGGATAGGAGGAGGAAACTTGCTATGGGGAACATCAAGTAATAATAGTAAACCAATACATAAATGTAAATAACATCATAATTCAATTATTAGTAAGAATCATGAAACCAAAGATAAGTGCACGGCATCACCCTTCGTACTTTTACTCTCGTCCTTACCATAAGAATTAATATAATCGGCACGGCATCAGACTTCATTCTTTTACCTCACATAATCATGGCATGGAATTATCCTTCATGCATTGTCACTCATATCATGGCACGGCATTGTACATCGTGCGGCACGGCATCACCCTTCGTTCTTTTACCTCACAATATCGGCATGACATCACCCTTCGTGCTTTACACTCTTCCTCACCCAAGCAACAATCACAAAGCAATTAGGGCAAGGGAATCAATAACATCACAATAAGATCCCACCAAAGGAACAATATCATAACAACAATATCTCGGCAAGGAAAACAATATCATGAGTAATAGCATCCCGGCAAGGGAGATAATATCAAAAGCAATAAAATCCTGGCAAGGGAGACAATATCATAAACCTCTTCTCTTTTCCACATTTACTTCAAAACTTAATTCTCAACTTGATCCAACGCTCTACAATGTTCAATTACTAATAATACTTCCACAAGCCTTGCTTAACAATGAAAATCATCATATAAAGCATGAACAATACGAAACAAAGTCACATTAATCATAGTATAAGACTCATGGGCATCCTTGAAACCGACGTATAGATACTCGTCACCAAGCCTATACGTCGTACTCAATAATTAACACATAGAAAATAAGACACAACTCCAAATCCCTCAAGCTAAGGTTAGACAAATCACTTACCTCAATGCCACGAACACAATTCAAGCCTCAACTATTGTGTTACATCTTGTTTCTACCACCAATTCACTTGTATCTAGCCATAATTTAATTAACAATATCAATAAATGCTAAATGAATCAATTCTAATGCATGGAAATAGGTTTTATAAAGATTTTCCCAAAAAGTCAAAAATCGACTCTGGACCCACATGGTCAAAACCTGAGGTTCGAACCAAAACCTGATTACCCATTCACCCACGAACTCAAATATATAATTTTTTTTAAATCGGACCCCAAATCGAGGTTCAAATTTCCTAAATTTAAAAATTATAAGTTCTACCCAAAACACCCATTTTCCCCATGAAAACCCTTGATTTTGAGTTGAAATCACGTGAAAAGATGTTATAGATTAAAGAAAATGAGTTAGAAATGACTTACAATTGATTTGAAGAAGAACTTTTCTTTAGATAATCGCCCAAGAGAGCTTAGGGTTTGAGGGAGTTTGAAAAATGAAGAATTTTCGGCTAAGTTATGATTTACACAGGCACAGATATCGCATTCGCGATGATATATTCGCAAATGCAAACTCGTAATTGCAGGCAAAGCTTCGCAATTGCGAAGGATGGCCTATCTCTGCCTTCTTCGCAAATGCGAACGCTGTTTGCAATTGCGGTGCCTACTAAGGTCGCATTTGTGACATAAGCCTCGCAAATGCGATGGTTCCCTACCCTAGCCCATCTACAATTGTGATGTTACTTCGCAAATACAAGCTCGCATATCTGAGCCAGGATTCACAATTGCGAAGCCTGCAGACCTGCAACCCAATAGAAGTTTTTCTAAGTCCAATTTCACTCTGTGGCCTATCCAAAACTCACCCGAGCCCTCGGGGCTCCAAACCCAACATTAACGCAAGTCCAAAAACATCATACGGACTAGCTTGTGCGATCAAATCACCAAAATAACATCAATAACTATTAATTAAACCTCAAATTCATGAAATCACTCAAGAAAACCAAATTCCCAATTTCTCAAATATAGGTCTGATTTATACTTATACTAAATGAACTCTGATTCTTACCAAACATCACATATTCAACTTATTATTATATAAGACTTGTACCGGGCTCCAAAACAAAATACGGGCCCGATACCATCAATTTCAAACCTCTTTTCATTTCCAAAAACTCTTATAATTTCAGTTAAACAATTTCTTTCAAAAATTTATTTCTCGGGCTTGTGACCTCGGAAATTCAATTCCGGGCATATGCCCAAGTCCCAAATTTTACTACGGATGCTACGACATTTTCAGATCACGGGTTCGAGTCCGTTTACCAAGAATGTTGACCAAAGTCAACTCTATTCAATTTTAAAACCCAATTTACATATTTTACTTAGTTTTCACATAAAAGCTTTCCTGAAACGCGCCCGGACCATGCATGCAAATTGAGGTGAGATAAAAAGTGGTTTTTAAGGCCTCAGAATGCATAATTTACTTTCAAAACGAGTGTCATCACAATCATAGTCCCAAAAAGAATGGGAAGTGGTGAGTTTGTGTGGATTATACTGATTTAAACAAATTTTGCCCTAAAGATTTGTTTCCTTTATCTTATATAGATCAATTAATTGATTATATCATAGGTCATGAAATTTTAAGTTTTTAGATGTATATTTTGGCTATAATTAAATAAAGAAGGATCCTCTAGATGAGGAAAAGTCTTCACTTATTATAGACAGGGTGTCTTACTGCTACAAAGTTATGCCGGTCGGTTTAAAAAATGCTAAAGTAACGTACCAAAGATTGGTGACCAAAATATTTCAAGGGCACTTGGAAAAAATCATAGAGGTTTACATTAATGATATGTTGGTCAAATCAGCGCAAGCAGAGGATCAGTTCCAGCACTTGACTGAAACCTTCAAAATTCTCCGCAACTATAACATGAAGTTAAACCCGGAGAAATGAGCATTTGGTGTCGCTTCAAGTAAATTTTTGGGATTTGTTGTTTCTAATAGGGGGGCATCAAAGTGAATCTCGCTAAGATCAAAGAGATTGAGGAAATACCTGATGTACTTACAAGCATAAAATAGGTATAGAGATTAACATGTAGAGTAGCAGCTATAGGAAGATTTATATCTAAATCTTTAGAAAAATATTTTAATTTTTTTAATATTGAAAAAGCAAAATCAATTTGAATGGACTGACGAGTATAACAAGGTTCGAAGGATTTTAAGTCATATTTATCGAAGCCGCCCCTATTAGCTAAACCAAAGGACGGAAAAAAATTGCTTGTTTATTTAGTTGTATCAGAAGTGGAAGTAAGTGCGGTGCTGGTACGTGAAGACAAGGGTAAGAAGTCTCCAATTTATTATGTGAGGAAATCCTTATTAGATGCAGAGACACGGTACCCTCATTTAAAGAAACCTGCATTAGCATTAATTATGGCATCAAGAAAGTTATGACCCTATTTTCAATATCATCCTATTTCTGTTATAACTGCTTTCCCACTAAGGAATATTTTGCAGAAGCAAGAGTTATCACGGAGGTTAGCTAAATGGGCTATAGATCTTAGTGAATATAATATTATCTCTCACCCTAGAACTGCCATAAAGTCTCACATACTAGCAGATTTCTGTAATACTTCATATTCAAGTTGGGGTATTTTTGTCATTTACTATTATTTAAACTAAAAAAAACCTAGCTAATTAAATGGGAAAAAGCCCATTGTACACTGACGGAAAGCAAAGAAAGAAAACGTAAAGAAAGACAAATACGTCAGAAGCTTAAAAACCGAAAGAAACAAAGAAAGAAAGAAGACGGGTCTGCTTTAGAGAAACACAGAGAAGGGGTTTCAAAAGGAAGAGAAGAAGAAGAAGAAAAAAAGGCTGGAACCAAATCTTGAGAAATCTTAAATACGCATTGGTCTTTATGGGTAATACTCGAATTTCTCATCTGGGTTCTTTTCTTCTGGTAATTCTTCTTATCTTAGTTCATATATTTGTCACGACCCGAATTCCCCACCATCAAGAGCCGTGATGGCGCCTACTGTCGGAGCTAGGCAAGCCGAACATTTAGAAACACATCACCGAATTCGTTAAAACAATATAGCAACGGAAACATTTAAAATAAAGCATAAGACTTTAAAAATATTTAAAGAACTGAAAACTGAAATACGAAACTCCAAATTACACCTCTACCCAGTATCTGGTGTCACTACTCACAGACTACTATAGATTACTGAAACAAGGGTCTGAAAAAAAATACATATAACTGTTTGTCCCGAACACGTGGGACAACAGAATAAGGTAAGGATAGCGAAGGCGCCGGGCCTGCGGACGCCAGCAAGCTACCTCGGTGCCTCGCGGATCTGAATGCTAACACCTGCACCACTGCTGCTACTGCGGTCCGAATCTTGTATCTACGCAAAAGATTTGTAGAGTGTAGAATCAGCACAACCGACCCCATGTGCTGGTAAGTGCCTGGCCTAACCCCGGCGAAGTAGTAACGAGGCTAGACAGGACCTACCACAATTAACCTGTGCAAATATAATATACAAGTGCGAGAAAAACAATAACAAAATAATACAAAGTAAAGCTGGGAGGGGACATGCTATCGGGGAGTACTAGATGAAAATGGAACATTAAAAATAACAGCATATCTACTCCGGGTTTCATGATGCATATGTTTACAGTGGACGGCGCGCCACACGATCCTATAATGTATAACATAAGTGGACGGCGCACCACACGATCCCGTAGTGTAGTATATAAGTGGACAGCGCACCACACGATCCCTTTCCATATATTACGTGGTAGGCGTACCACTCGCTCCCGTTTCTCGGTGCATAATGTCACCGGCATCTCAGGCCAATAACAATAATCAATATAAGTTGTGGTCGGCGTACCACTCGTTCCCAATTCATATTTCATAGGTGGACAGCATGCCACACGATCCCATATTGTAATTTATAACTGGTCGGCATGCCACACGATCCCAATTCATAATTCATAAGTGGTCGGCGTGTCACACGATCCCATATTATAATTCATAAGTGGTCGGCGTGCCACACGATCCCATATTATAATTCATAAGTGGTTGGCGTGCCACACGATCCCATATTATAATGAGTAACACTAATAATCTCTCCAAAAGGAGGTCCCATTAGGAAAAAAAACATCAACATAACAGTTGAACCCGGCAAAGGTACAGCTAACAGCCCAACTATCCCGGCAAGGGAGAATTCAATAGAAACAATCTACTCATCCCGGTAAGGGAATCATTGCTTCACAAACTCTTTTAATTCATTTCGTTCTTATCCAACACTTTACATGGAAGTTATCAATTTAACAAGACAGTTGTATCATATCTTTTGAATTAAAAACATTTATGACTCACGGTCATGCTAGACACTGGTGTATATATACTCGT
>MU708563.1:0-50508 GCA_026770625.1 Nicotiana glauca | reverse complement strand
CCAAAACTCGTCATTTTGGTGAATAATTTATTTTATTCTCACATTTACACAAAAATATAATTTACATGATTTTTACATAATTTTACAGGTCCATTTGGTATTTCTAAACTAAAATTGCATGAAATTGCAATTTTAGCCTATTTCTCGATTTAATAGCATTTTTAATCACAAAATAATTCTCAATATTTTTAAATTGATACTTACATATTGTTTATTAAATTAGTATTTTTTAATTTGATTTTAAACAGCATTTACTATTTTTTTATAAATTCAAAATGGGAAAAGCGGCTATTTCAATTGTAGCCCATTTTACTTTCAATCATAGCCTGATTTGCACCCCAATCCGCCCCCCTAATTAAACGACCCAATTTTGTTTCCTACCCGACCCAGACCCGATTAAAACGAACCCGCCCGGACTCCATTTTAAATCGTGGCCGTTGATTGTTTTAATCAACGGTCCACGTTTGCCCTTACCTTTTTTAACTCAGCCCAACCACCAAACCCTAATCACTTCTCACAAAACAGCCGCCTCTAAACTCTCATCCTCTCAGATTCTCTCAAATCCTCTCCGAAACCCTAGCCCCTTTCCCACCGATTTCCATCGTATGTCACCGGAAACCATGGCATCTCAGGCCCTGGGTAGCCTGTACTCACCCCCACGTGCCCTTATACTCCTTTTACTCGAATATCCAAGGTCCGACCTTGAAGACCCTGGCTCAGAATCCCTCTGATTCAGGTTCTATGGCCATCTCCGACTCATCTCCGGCGTGTCCTAGCCTTGCGAGTTCATCTCTGACTCGGACCGGCCCTTTCCAGGCCTTTCTCATTTTTCTAGGGTTTCTCTGAAACCCTAAGCCATTTTCAAGGTTTTCTTGTTTCTCTCTAGATCTACTTTAGATCTGTGCTATTTTTGAGATTTTCAAAGTAGTTCTTACATCTTTTCCGATTTTTGCTTTCAAAATTGTTCGTCTTCTCGAACCTAGGGTTTCCTTGATTTTTTTTTACTTGTTCTTCTGCAATTTCTTACTATATTTTTTACTTTGCTATAATTCGTAAGTGTTCTCACTATAGTTTATGTGTATTTTCTTTACCGTACTTTCCTCCTAGGGTTTCTAGTGATTTCCTTTACTGTGTTTGCTTCTATGAAATGTTTAGATTCCTTGGATTTTCTAAGTTTATTTTAGATTCCTTGGATTTTCTAAGTTTATTTGCCTGATTTTCTATGCTTTTGTCTTTGCATGTAATCCGTGGAGGAAACCCTAGATTTGGGGGTTTTCAACCACTTATGTGCGATTGTTTTGCTTTTTGTGTTCTTTCCTGTTTGATTTCAAAAACCCTAATTTCTAAAAGCTCATCTCATGTTCTCTAACTCTTGCTAAGCTTTGCAAGATCTTCTGGTTTCTCTCATGACTATGTTCTTCTACTTTTGATTGCATGACCACTCTGTTTGTTTAATTCTAGCCTCGTATGTTTAAAGTTAGACACTCTTTATAGTCAGACCTTTCTCTTTCAAAAACAACCCTGATTTTTGGGATTGATTTCAGACCACCATTATGTGAGCTTATTTGATTCTTTCCCCATCTAATTTGGACCAATTTTCTAACTTAATTCATTATTAAGTTCGAATCTTTAATTCCTTAATTTACTATGTGATAGTTGATTTTATTCTTACCTTATTTACCTAAACCGTGTATTTTCAAAAACTTCTCTTATGTATTTACTCTTTACTACACAATGTGTTCTTGATTTTCATTCCTTAAATAAAAATCCTGTCCTCTCCTATTCAAATTCGAACTCCTTAATTAAAGGAGTTCCCTTCCCCTGATTGATTATGATTGATACTGAACTATTTCTTGCCTTGCTTACCTGCCTGTTTTCAACTATAAATACTTCACCTCTTTTCCTTAAAAAAAAAGGAGGAACAACAGAGTTTTCAAAAAAGACACACACACTCAAAGCTCTCTTTTCTTTACTATTACTTGTGCTACTGTTCTGCCTAGCCGGCTGAAAGCCAAGGCTAGACTTTAGAATCTCTCTTGCTTTCCTCAAGTGTTTGCTGAAGATTCTCTAATTGTTCTCTTGCTTTGTTTGTTCTACTGTTTGAAAGTTGCAACTTGTATGTCTCCATAAGTTAAATATTCTCCACAGCTATGTGTTTACTTCTCCTTCTTACATGTCCCTCACTATATGTTTAGCTTTCTTGCATTATGTAATCGTATTTTAGTCTGTTATGTTCTTTCTTCATGTTTCTGCACCTTTAAGTTCTATTGTGCTTTCTTTTCCTTGATGTTTTTCTATACATGCTTTTCCATGTGAACCCCTTCCCTTTGACCCCTTTATGTGTGAGTACTGTTCTAGGTTAAGGTAGCATCCCATTGCTATCCATGACCTGGGACCAGGTTCTCTTGGACCTTTACTCAAATCAGTCCCATTCCCTTCTCCCCCTTTATGTGTTGAGCCTTGACTAGGGTCTGGAAGTGTCCTAATCACCACCCAGGCCCCTGTCTGACTTCTAAAGTCTGCTCTTTATCTGTTTAAACCAAGTGGAGGGTCAGGGGTGTGCCAGTCTTACCCATGGCTGGGTATGACCACCCTTGGCTTTGGTTTTCCCCTAGTCCCCTCACTTTACACTTACTCTTAGTTCTTTAAGTTCTGCCCCCCTTTGGTAAGCCATGCTTTGGGACCCTAGAGTTCCCTCTGAACTTGGATGCCTAAGGGCTGGTAATTCCACACATTGCACTACTCTGTTACAACATTCAATCTTTAGAGTGTAAGCATTGCCTGGGCTTTTGAAAAACCCTTGGAACTTTGAAACACTCTAAGAGAAGGCCTTGGAATCTGGAATCGGGATTTGGTGAAACACATGTGTTGGATGTTGAAGGTTGCATTGAGCCTCCTCGGGTCTGACTTTAGTTTTGATGTACTTATTTAGTCTTTTTCTCTCCAGTTTTGTAATAACTATGTGATGAAACTCGGGGAAAGTATTGGTAAAGGGTGTGGGATGGGTTTATTTTGCCTGCATAAGTCAAAGGATAGAAATCATGCCTATAGGTCTTTTATGCTTTCAATTATCTAGAAATCATGCCTATAGGATGTTCTAATGCTTAACATCATCTAGTTGCCATGCCTATAGGTTTAATACTTACGCGTCACCTAGATAACCTGCCTATACGGTTTTAATGTTTAATCATGTTACAAATCATTAGAGATCCTGCCTATAGGACTTTAACATTCGCCTAATCAATTGCATATAGAAACCATGTTTATAGGGAATGCATATGCGTTAGGCAAACCATAGGGTAACTGAACGTTCGTCTATTTACCAACTCTCTAACAGGCTTTTAAAAATCCAACATAGATATCATGCCTATAGGATTCCGTCTCAACTTGTTTGATTCGTTTTAAACAATAAGCAGTCCATTAACTGGCCTTAATGTCCCAATGTATTGTTTTCAATAAAACTCTTGTAAACCAGTATGCTTTTAAGGTATTCAAATCTGCATCTTTTAAACATTCTGCCTAAATGTTTTACTCAGTCCCTAAAATTGTCTTTTAAAGATAGTCCTGTAACTCACTCTTTTCTTAAGACATTCCTGCCTCTAAAAAATCTTTCATAACTCTTCTGCATTTTTCCTACTCAAATAGTCTGCTGATTTCAAATCCATTTACAAATTTACTGCAGTCCTTACTTTCTTTTAAACTCTTCTGCATTAAGACCTCAGTAACTAACAAACCAGATCCGAGGGGCTCGATGCAGACTTTTTATCCAACTTTATGAGTTTAAACTGATTCGTCCGCCTCTTAATTTCTTAACTTTAAAGACCAAATCAGTACGTGCAAGTCATACTAAACTAATTGCTGTTGTGATCTACGGGGTTTGTATAAGCCTTTGAGTGTTTGCTTTGTACCCCCCACTTATTTGTTATTTGTTTTGACTGACGCCCTAGTAATTTTACCCTTTTAAACTCCATATATGCCTCCATCCCTTTCTCCCCTTTAGGATTAGAAGTCCAAATACCCCGGGACTGGTAGGTCGGGACGGGTATTAGCAGGCAATAAGTAAACGAGACTAATCGCGCTTGAATACCTTAACGGGGTGGGAAGGGTAGAATATGAAGATGATGACAGTGCGCTAATATCATAGGCGACCCCTCTTTTGAGGAATATGTATAGGGTATTGCACCAAATGATCCATATTATAGTTAAAACTAGGACCCTTTTTCTTCGATTTTCCGTTATTTAAATTAATATTTTCTTCAAAACTAAGCTCTCCTTTCACTTGTGTCTTTCTTCTTTCAAAATTGTCAACTTGTTTATATTTCTTATGTGCAAACTTTGCTTGTCTAGTCCTATTCTTCTTAAAGTCACAATTAAGCAAGGCCGGGAACCACACTTGTGGATCTTGAGGGGTGCCTAACACCTTCCCCTCGAGATAATCTCAAGCCCTTACCCGAACTCTGATTTTCTTTCAAATCCTTCTTCTTTTCTGTAAAAGTGTCCTAATGCACTATAATCATTAGGTGGCGACTCTCCAAACTCCATAGCCCAAATTCCCCCAAAAGGGGATAAAAGAGTCATTCCACCCATAATGTCGTAAACCCAATTTCGCTTTAGAAAAAGGGGGCGTCGACATTGGTACGCATGAATCCAACTAGGAAAGGTGGAGAGGGGTTTAATTTAGAGAAAATCAGTAACACTCAATCAAACCTTATAAAAAGGAATTCGGAATCAATCACAAGTTGGCAAAAGGCCTTTTGAAAGAAAAGTTTATCATATATAAAGCATACAGACATGTAAAACAAGAGATACACTAGTGTAGAAAAAATACAGAGTCATAACAAAGAGGTCGAGTTCATTTTGTAGACTCGGAATGAGTCTGAGAGAGTCAAGGGTCCTGAATAGAACCCTAGCCCAAACACAAAGTCAAGCCTGCCCAAAAACCCCAAAATACTACTGTTTCCGACTCGAATCAAATGTATACACGAGAAGACAACAACTAGAACAGACTCAGTAGTCTTTTTCAGAGACTTATGAGAAAACAAACAAATAGCATAGCAGGTTCAAGGCAAATAGAATGTAGAAACCAATTTGAAGCACAGGGAACACGTTTAAGCAAAGCTTGCCACTCAAACAAGTTCAGAAGAGAAAAGGCGATATAAGCTTAGGAAAACAATAGATGAAACATGCTTAGAACTCAAAACAAAAATCCAATAAATGCAAACAAGGGATTAAAAACTCAGTAAAAATACAGTAAAGGGACTCATAAGATAGACATGCAAAAGCATGCTATAGAAACAAGTAGAAGAAATAACAGAGCACAAATAGAAGAACATGCATAATACGGCAAAATACAAGAACACAAGAGCAAACACGCGAGAAAAGAACATAAGAACATGGCATAGACAGATTCACACAAAGAAAAGAAGAAAAAGAAAAGTCAGAAAACGTCTTAAGATTTCTTCAGAAACCCTAAATCGGAAACAAATAAATTTTGAAAGGAAAATTGGGGAAAACGTTTTAAGACTCCATTAGAGCACAGATATAGCATAGATCTAAGAAGACAACCAGAGAAAAACGTCGAATAGCTTTAGGGTTTCAGAGAAACCCTAGAAATGAAAAGGCTTGGAAGAAAGTCTGGTCTTGAGCCGGAGATGGTAGAAATAAGCTCCTAATGTTTGGACACGACGGAGCAAGGCCGGAAACGCCAAAGATACTCGAGTCGGCCAAGGTCTGGAAGAGGACCTTCGATGTCTAGCCTCGAATCTTCCAAGAGCACACGCATAGGAGCGGGAGGGGGTGAGTAGAGGTTGTCCATGGCTAGATTAGCCATGGATTCCGGTTCCTTTTAGGTCGGAGAGGGAGGTAGGGTTTCAGTGGTCGAGAGGATTCGAGAGAGAGGAGGGATTTCAGAGGCGGCTGTTAGAGAGAAATAAGGGATTAGGGTTGGGTTAGGTGAGTTTAAAAGGAAATGAGTGATCATGGCCGTTGATCAAAAGGATCAACGGCCAAGATTAAAAGAAATTCGGGCGGGTTAAATAATTGGATCGGGGGGTCGGGTTAAAATTGGAATTGGGGCCGGTCCAATTGCGTTTGAAATTGGGTTGATTTCAGGCTAAAATTGAAATGGAATTGGGGTTATATTTGACATGAAATGAGGCCAAAACCTAAATAGCCAGTTTTTCCCTTTTATTTTATAAAAATGATAGAAATGATTTTAAAATTAAATTAAAGTTATTGAAGCAGTTAATGATATATAAATATTAATTTAAAAATATTGGAACAAATTTAATAATTATAAAATACTATAAAATCTTAAAGAGGCTAGTATTGTAATTATATGCAATTTATTTTTAAAAATACCAAACGAATTTGTAAAAATATGAAAAAGTCATGTTAGCTATACTTTGATGTAAATATGAGAATAAAAAAAAATTGTCCACCAAAATGATAGTTTTGGGAATAATTATTGCATTTTGTTGTATAAAAATAGGCAATAAATTTGTTTAAAAATCATTAAAAATGCCAAAATCCTTTGGTATACTTATATATGCTATTTTGAAAGTATTTTGGGTATAAAAATACATAAGGAAAAATTGGGTATCAACAGCCGCTTCTGCGGTTTCCAACTAATAGCCTAGAGTCGCATCTGCGCTGAAAGTCTCGCAGGTGCGTAACTGCATCTGCGATTGAACTTCTGCACCTACGAAAAAGTTGAGGGAGCCCAAATTCCACTCTTGCGATGGCCAGGCCGCTTCTACGGCTCCGCACCTGCGGAACCCAAATCGCAGGTTCAGTTATGACAGGTACCAGCAGCCTTCAGCAACTTTTCAACTTCAAAACCTTCCGTCAACTATCGGAATTCATCCTGAGGCCCCCAAGACCCCAACCAAAAGCACCAATAACACCTAAGTCCTCTTCAAACTTGTACTAATCCTTAAACCACCTAAAACAACACCGGAAACTCGAATTAAACAAGAATTTGGGCCTAAGAACTTCAAATTTCATCAAAACACGCTTTTGATAAAAAAAAACCTAACCAAAACTCGTCCGAATGACCTAAAATTTTGCACACACATCCCAAATGAGATGACGGAGCTACTACAACTTCCGGAATTCTATTCCGAGCCTCGAATCAAAATCACACTATTGGACCGGAAACTTCAAAAATTCAAACTTCGGCATTTCAAGCCTAAATGAGCTACGGACTTCCAAAATACATTCCGAACATACTCCCAACCCCAAAATCACCTAACAGAGCTAACAGAACCATCGGATTTCTTTTTCGAGGTCGTCTTTACACTGTTCCGACTACGGACCACTTTTCAACACTTAAGCTCTCATTTAGGGACTAAGTGTCCCAAAACTCTCCGAAACCCACATCGAACGTCCCGGCAAACCAAAATAGTAGAAATGAACTTAGGGGAAGTAGTTAATAGGAGATCGGGGTGTAAATTCTTAAGACGACGGGCCGGGTCGTCACACTTCAGCATGAGCATCTCTGCTCAATCTATCAGCACTGGAACGTTCCTCTTCAACTTGTTCTTGAACATGTTGATCGCCTTCAAAAGTTTATTCCTCGCGTGTAGCATTTACATCTGCAACTTTATCTGATGCATCATCAACAGCATTAATATCCGATGCATGTTCGTAACAGTCGTTCACCCTATCATATTCTCGATGGTTACTCAAATCAAAATTGCCATCGTCCATTCCATTTGATTTGTTGACAATCGTAAACAATTGTTCAAACTTCTCATCGAAATATTCCTAGAAAACAAAATACTAACAATGATTAATCTGAATAATATCAGTAGAAATAAAAAGACTTCTCTATAAATTAGTTTACCTTCACTTTTACAAAAACTGCATCCACAATAGCAAATCGCTCATCATTTTTAAACTTATCGAAAACTTCTTGCACGATCGTGCTTTTTTCTTTTTCTGCATGACTTGGAACCTCCATCATTAACCTCTAGAATAGACACATAATTAGAATTCAGATATAGAAGAAAACTTCATCTCAAAAACATGTTGTACTTCTATAAAAACAAAAACAAAAAACTTCAGATCAAAACTTACAGTGTCGAGTAATTCATTGTCATCAAAGTCAGTTGTAGAACGGTTAGAACGACTCTGGGTACGAGATGATTCACCAATAAAAGGAGTTTGATTCGCTTCTTTTGATCAACTCCAACTACGTGGTGATTCACCAATAACAGAAGTTCGATTCGCTTCTTTTGATCGATTCAGAGTACGTGGTGATTCACTAGTTGAAGGAACCGCATTATGTACCTTTGAACGAATCCAGCTGCATGGTAATTGTACAATTAAAGGCATTGAATTCAATTTCTCTTCTATACGAATTATATCCAATACCCTAAAGTTGCGATATCTCTATTTAATACAAAAAAAGTATATTATGAGGAGAAAAAGACTAATACGTCAAATATTAACACAAAGACAAAAAAAGTAACTTACTTCATGACTGCTGAACATATCAAAAAGTTCAGGAAATTTAGGCTCTCCCAAACATACATAACATAACATCCTGGGAACCTGAGGGGTATCAAGGTACTTATCCTCTCTTATATACTTCTCCCGAACATCTGGAAAGCGCTCATAGAACAAGCACATAACGGATATGGCAATCCACCAAGATTATACTCAGTTGAATGTAATTTGTTCTGCTTGTCCAATGCATGTTTCAGTTAGTAAATGAGCTTCTCATAAGCTACGTTACCCCAAGGATATTCAGCACAAACCTTATCATCTTCAACAATAGATGCATACTCCTCCATCACAGATGACTCGGTCTTTTTCCCAAACAAAATAGACTCTACAAAAAAGAATTTCCATAAGCTTCACAACATCATAATCACTCTCGCATACGTGTATGTGATTCATAGCACTCTTTGGAGTTTCATTCCGAGTCAGAAAATCTCGAATATCCTTCAAAGTCACACCCTTGGACTAACCAAAATAGCGCTTCCGAATATTGCTCTCTCAATTAATTAGTTTTTCAACATTATGTGTTGTGATCCGCAAACCGCACATAATGTGAAAGCCTTAGGATCTTTAGGTGCTTTAGGAGTCATCTGTTCAAAAAAAGTAAAAGATACAAAAAATAACGTCAGGACATTATCAAAAAAGATCAGTTAAAACTTCAATCTCTAAGAAGGCTGAAGTTCGATAGTTACAAAGATAAAAACTTCAGCTCTAGAGCTGAAGTTCGACAGTTACAAAATAAAAACTTCAGCTCTAGAGCTGACGTTCGACACTTACAAAATAAAAATTTCAGCTCTAGAGCTAAAGTTCACCAGTAACAAAAACAAAAACTTTAGCTCCTAAAGTTGAACTTCATTAGTTACAAACATAAAAACTTCAGCTCCTTAAGCTGAACTTAACCAGTTACAAACATAAAACATTCAGCAAAAAATTATGCTGTAGTTTTTACAAAAAATAAAACATAAATTCAAATCCAAAAATAATACCAAAACATGAAAAAAAAAAACTTCAGCTCCTATCTAAGGTATCATTGAACTATTATAAACTTCACACTTTAATAATATCATCTATTTAACTCTCAAAATTTTTAAAAATTTGGACGTCTAATCACTGAAGAATTTATAGAATTTTCATCAACACATAAACACTCGTTCAAAAAACCTAAAAACACAATCATAAAAGTAAAACTAATGCACTTATCAAACTAAACTCTAAGAAACTATTTTATCATAAATACATGACTATCAAAACTAAAACCAGAAATTAAATCGTAAAATAAAACCCAGAAAGTTAATGTAATGTACCTGTGATTAAATCATAATGTGGGAACAACAACGACTAGCAGTTGAAAAATCAAAGCAACGACGACTAGCAGTTGAAAAATCAAAACAACGACGAAAACTATTTGATTTCAGAGAAGAACAAATCAAAAAACACGAATAAAGGGAGAGAGCGACAGAGACAGTAGAGGACTAACGTATACTTGGAGAGAAAGTAGTCTTTTAGGCCATCTCCAACCTTGCCCCCATCCCCCGTAATGGGGGCAATTTTTGGGATAATTTAACTCCAACTCTCCCCCATTTTTGTCCACAAAATGGGGGATGAATAATGTTTCCTCAAATATGGGGTACACTATTCATCTCCCCTATTACTATTCATCACTTTTTTATTATTATTTTATTATTTAATCTTTTAATTTATCTCTTTATATATACTTAATTATGTTTATGTAATATTTTATAATATTAATATTATATCTTAACTTTGGTGTATAATTTTGATGAATTAATTTTCTTGCATTTATTATTTTTATGTAAAATTATAAGTTAATTTTATTATAAGTTATAATTGTACAAAAAATATATAATTATCTCAAAAAATAAATGGTGCAAATATAAAATATTAGATGTTAATAAAATTGAAAGATGCGAATATAAAATTTAACGGATGTGTACGTCAAGTAAAAAAATTTTGTCCTGATGGTGCTTTTGAGATAATTATATATTCCATAAAAATTTAAATAATATAAAAAAAATTAAAATTTTATGGAATTATTTTAATTATGGAAATTACAAATTAATAAAAATAAAAGATGGAATTTATTTAATTGAAATTAAAAAATAAAAGATAATAATATAATATAGAAGAAAAAGAAGAATATAAAAAAGTTTGGAAAAAAATGAGGGAATGATTGGAGTAAATTATCCCTAAAATAGAAAAATTTCTATTTTGGGATCAAAAATAGGGTAAAGGTTGGAGATGCCCAATAAAGATGGACAAAATAGTCTTTTTAAATGACTTTTAACAAAAAAAAATCATATGAATACAAATAGAAAGCAAAACAGCTAGAGATAAGCGTGCAATGCAATATTTACCTACGTTGGGCAGTGCATCATCTTCGTAGTGCGTACTGTACAAGTTGATATATGATTGATTATTCACTGTTACTGGATCTAAGCTTTCAATATTCACAGTTCCCTATACTACTCCATAGATTTGACTTTTGAATCAGATATGCTGCGCTTTGCGCGGTTATGAAATGAAATCAGGATATGATCAAATAGTTAATATCATTACTTTTGCTACGAAAAATCAAGCCTTACTAATCAATTAATTGTGTTGCTAAATGAAATGGAGAAGAACAATTTTTCCTCTTGACATCACTTGGTCAGTGATTAAAACAGATCACAAAATGAAAGTCATTTTAGATGCTCCCACCGACTCATACAATTTCTTATAGAAAATTAATCCTTTACTTTTGTTCATATTTTAATTTTAATTTTTCTTCGTTACTGAATATTTTTTTAATTTATGCGTCCTTTAATCACATTATTCAAATTTTTACTATACGTGAATGCAAATGATCGATTTACTCTATAGGATATCTTAACCGACACCTAAGATAAACTAAATTAACAAATTTGAAGAATCACTAAAATCAACACTTCCGACAGATATTGCATGAAATGGAATTTAATTCATCTTTCCTTCAAAATCTTTATAGTTAAATATTGTTTTGGTTAGCTTCTGTTTGAATATGTCGTACTTGTTTGCTAAATACTCCAAGGATAAGCATTGAAGATGGTCAATGGCATGATAAATGTAGTGCTTCAGCGACGCCACAAATTCTTGAACGGTTGGATTTTGTAGTACCTCATTCCACACATCAGAGTTTCAAAAAATTGAAACAACACTGGGGATATGAAGACATATGAAATGAGCATTAGCTTTTTATATCAAATTGAACATATTCATATTCGTTCTTCATCATAGTAATGGCTTAATGCTAAAGAAGAACTAAAAGAGATACACTGCTATATCTGTTTGAGTAAAAAGCATTAGGCATTTTTGTTAAATTAATTAAATAAAAAGATTTTGGGGCAAATCCTAGCCAGAGATAATTTATTCTAGGTATAAGATAGAAGATGGGAATGAACAAGCATAACTGAACATAAAATTTGATTACAGCAGCTATTGAATCTCACAATGTAAGAAACAGTTAATTGTTCTAATAATATCAGATGATAATGAAGAATACAGAAAGGAAAAGAATCACCATGCTTGAACAAGACCGTCCTCTGTACATTTGATAAAATTGAATTATAGATGAATATCGAGATTCTAAGCTCTTATCACCTTTCTCGGTGAGGAGCCTGAGGTTAGGGATCATCTTTATCGTTTTAGGGATGTATCTGTTGTTGTATGTGTGTGCTTCCCTCTCCTCTATGTCACACTTTCTCATGATATTTATACCAAATATTTTCCTTACCCAGAGGTCCTTAGCCAGAGAACTTAAGTTCTTGGAATATCCTATAGAATATTCCTCTAAAATATCTAAGTGTTGGACTGGCCGTTCGGACCGATTTGAGTGCTCGACCTCGACCGTAGCTAAATCACTTGCCGGCATATCGCTTCCTATACGCGACTTTGGCTTGGTCGCTCTTCCTTAGGTAGAATTAATTTGCTCACATTTTGACCCATACAGTTAGTCCCTCCGCCCATCGGGGTTGTATTTGGGCGAGCTCGCTGGGCGGACTTTGCTAGTCGCACCTTTTGAGAAATCTGAGCACATTGGTCGAAGAATGACCTTCATAGCGAGATGACGATGCGATGCTTCGGGAGCCGTACCTGAGTGTTCTGTCAGTTTGAAATGACATCAATCTGTCATGCGTCATTATGGCGCACGTTCCCTATACGCTATGTTGTTTCCTGTGCCTCCTCTGCTTTGGAATTAACGTGGCGGCGTTTTGTTTTCCCGCTCAGGATGTTTGTATTCTTATAAATAGAGGAGAGAACTCTTCATTTGGGGTTGCCGTATTTCCTACATATTAAAGAAAACTCCAGGATTATTTTTTTTCTTTCCTATGATTCTTACGTCTCCATCTTTCTTCTTTAAAAGTTTTTTGCCATTATTACTCCCTCTATCCTAGCACCTATTGCCTACTTAACCGAAGAAAACATGGCTAGTGCACCTTCTTCTTCTGAAAGAGTCGCCGGTACCGTTGCATCAGGAACATATGTGCCCTCCCATGAAGAAGAGACGACCATTGTGGAAGATGAGAATTTTTGCACCATGGATGAGATAATTCCACGCTCAGGGAAAGCCAGGATTGATTTCAAGCACTTACCTGACGCCGATCCTGATCCCGTTATTTCCGTAATAGACGATGCGGCACTTTCTGCGCTTAAGGCTAAGTGGAGGATTCCTGATCATGTTGAACTCATTCCCGTGGATAACAACGTCATGCAAAGACATCGCTCGGGGTACTACGCGTTTTATGCGTACCCGTTTGTTATCGGTTACACACTTCCCCTTCCTTACCTGGCGGAAGACTTTTGTCGTTATTATGGGGTGCGCCCGACTCAGCTCTCGCCGTATATATACAAGCTTTTCCTCATGTTTACCATGTACGCGGAACTGATTGGCCGGGGGATTTCTCTTAGTCACTTGCTTCACCTCTTCGTACCCAGTTTTTACAGGGGTACTATGATATATCTTCGTCACCGCAGGACCAAGGGCTTGGTGATGAAGATGGACGCCAAGACCAATCGCCGCTTTTGGGAGAACTTCTTCTTTGTGAGGACAGGGCATGTGGTGTCGAATCCTAATGGATTTCATGAGGAGTGGAATTTTTCCCGTAAATGTATTTTTGTGTATGTATATATATATTACTTCCTCCGTTTCAATTTATGTGAACCTATTTCTTTTTTAGTCCGTGCCAAAAAGAATGACCTCTTTCCCTATTTGAAAATAATTTACCTTTATGCAATTATTTATAGCCACACAAAATATATATGCTTCATTTTACGCCACAAGTTCAAAAGTCTTCTCTCTTTTCTTAAACTCCGTACCCAGTCAAATAAGTTCACATAAATTGAAACAGAGGGAGTATATTTTATTTATAAAATGGCTTCTCGTTGTCCTCTTCCGCTGATCTGATCTTCGTTTTTCTTCTATTTCATAGTCTAAAGGAATCTCCAGTGCTAATCACTGATATTCGCGAGTGGGTGAGCCAGGTTTTGCACCATACGATGGGGATTCGTGAATGGTCGTTGTTCCATGAGAGATTCGGGCGTAGACCTTTTGTTGGTGAGTCATCTCGTCTTTCCCTTAGTTGCTTTGCCCTTTTCTCTATGTTTTCTTCTTTGGTTTAAGCTTCTTTTGTTGGTAGGTAGACGGTGCACGAGGAGGGCGAGGGCTCCCGTACCTGCTTTCCGTCAGTTGAGTCTCTTGATCGAACCTGCACCGATTATCGCTACATGTGAGAGCGTTTATATCGTTGTTACTTTATAGACTACGACCTGTCCCTTGCTCGGCCATCGTGAGGTTGCTCATCATGTATAGGCTCTATTTTTCGTGGTTCACTTGGTGGATGAGTCGTCTCAAGACGACGGCAAAGAGGCTCTGTTAAAGAGGCAGAGAATAAGTGTCGATGGGGTACCCAGGACTGGGGGGGCTTCGAGGAGCAATCACGCGTTAGATATGTCTGAGCCTGCTGGTGATGCCAATTTAGGCGAGGAGACCGTATCCCCCTCGGGCGTGGAGGTGGTGCCCGTTTCTGGTGTGGAAGAGTCTACCATGGTAGGGGGACAGAACTCGGAGGCCGCTGCGATCATTCTGTGTGGTCCATCGACTTTGCAATAGGCCCACACTTCCTCTTCGTCCAGTGAGAGCGCAAAGGGCGTAGTCGTAGATAACTACAAATCCGGTTCAGTTATTGACCCCGAGGACATAAGCATGTTTGAGGTAGTATTCACTCAGGTGGAGGCGGGGACGGAAGATTCCTCCCGCATGATCGAGATTTCCCCGGAGTGTGATTTGTTGGAGGACACGGTGATCCTGGTGCCTCAATTTTCCCTTCTTTGCTCTGATACGGAGAGTAGGTCCCTTCAAGAGATCAGCGATGCCGGCCTATCACGGGGCGTAGCTAGAATGGCTTTGAGGCTGAGTTTATTACTTTTTTAGTTTTATGTCTCATACTCTTTCTAACTTTCTCTTTTTGTTCTCTTTTATTTTCAGACTTTCATTTTGGAGATGGAGATTATCTGGCGCAAGGAGAGGCGGGCTGCCAATTTTCAGAAAATGGTTCCAAAATACCACCGATACCGTGACAAGTGCTGTGAGATGCATGCACGACTCAGGGCGGGCGACAATCCTCAGTTCCTTTGGGAGAACTTGGAATGGAAGGAAGAGGACCTGATGCGGTCCATGAGCAGATACATCGAACTAGAGGGGCTTCTTAGGGCTAAGGAAGAAGACCTCGAGGTGGGAAAGAGTGTTGCAGCTGAGTGTGTTGGCCTTGACGAAGGTAGTGGCCCTGCGGGCGAAGCTTGAGTAGAGTGACATTAGAGTCACCAGTTTAAGAATTGAATTGGTGGAGAATGTGACCTAATTAAAAAGGAAGGCGACCGAGCTAGAGAGGGTTGAAAGAGCCCCAACATCGACCTTGGGGAAGGCTGCGGCGCTAGAAGGTACTATCTGTGTTCTCCGGTCCGAACGCGCCACTGAGATGGAGACGCCCGCTTTGATGGAGGCGTGGCTTGATGAAGGGATTAGCGAGCTTGAGAGGGGTGTCTCGAGCCTGGGTTATCAAGTTACTACTCTGGAGGCGGAGTGGGCACAATTATTGGCTTCGACTCCTCCTGCGCCCGCGTCTGTTGACGTTCCTCACCCTTTTTACGAGATATGGGTCCACGTTGAGGCTCAGCGGGATATATATAAGGGCTTGTTGGAAGTCTGGAATGTTTCTGAGGTCACTTTCAAAGAGGCTCAAGCTATATTGCGTGAGGCCTGGCTTGCCTGTGGTTATGACCCTGTGACGTCGGAGGCCGACGGGGTTGATGAGGCCGAGGATGGGCTTGCCTTTGACGAGGAATATTCTGAAAGAGAGGGTGATGGTGGAGGTGAAATTTTTGAACCAAGCGAGGAGAGAGATGATGGCATGGATGGGGATAATGCTAATGAAGCTCTTGTATTTCATTTTTTCTCCTATACTTAGTTTTTTTTGTACTTAGTTGGTTGGGTGGGCCCCCCGTTTGGTCTTTTACAAGACGCTATTTTTTCTTTGATTGTATGACTTTGGCCTTTCCTTCTTTTTTCTTTTCGAATTTCATGGATTTTCTCGTAATAAGTCCCTGACTTTTTGTAGTTAACTCGAGCGGGTTAGGATTTGACCTGCTGATTTGGGCGAGGTCGAGCTTCAGTTGTTAGCTCAAGCGAGGTCAAATTTGACCTGATAATTCGAGGTCGACCTTGACTTATAAACTCGAGTGAGGTTAGAATTTGACTTGCTAATTCAAACGAGGTCGAATTTAATTTGTTAATTCGAATGAGGTCGAATTTAAGTAATTCGAGCAATGTCGAATGTATGTTAATTCGAGCGAGGTCGAATTTGACTTGCTAATTCGAGCGAGGTCGAATTTAATTTGTTAATTCGAACGAGGTGGAATTTAATGAATTCAAGCAAGGCCGAATGTATGTTAATTCGAGTGAAGTCAGATGTTGGCTGCTAATTCGAGCGAGGTCAAATTTTGACTTGCTAATTCGCGCTAGGTCGCTCTTGCTAATTCGAGCAAGGTCGAATTTACCTCTTAGTGAATTCGAGCAAGGTCGAATATATGTTAATTCAAGCGAGGTCGCATTTGACTTGCTAATTCAAGCGAGCTCGAATTAAATTTGTTAATTCGAACGAGGTCGATTTTAATGAATTCTAGCAAGGTCGAATGTATGTTAATTCGAGCGACATCAAATATTGATTTGCTAATTCGAGCGGGGTCAAATTTTGTCTTGCTAAATTGAGCGAGGTCAAATTTAACTCTTAATGAATTCGAGCGAGATCGAATATAGACTTAGAAAATAATTTAAGTGAGATTGAATGTATATTTCGTTTGTGTTGGCGTGGTTGTGTACATTTGGTGTTGCATAAGAATGCCATACTTCTTTGTTTATTCATTGGAGAATATTACATGTTTCCATTCGATCCGTGCGTACATTCGAGGAGTCCTAGTCTGTCTAGTCCCTTCATCGCTCTGCCTAGAGAAATAGTCGATAGGCGGGGCAATGAATGTCTTGCTCAAGCTTCGAGACGTCTTAATGTACGGATGAGATAAAATTTTAGCTAGTTGTACCGTCGCATAGTTTGCTTTGGCGAGTGCGTGGGTGAGTTTCATGCATTTGTGTTCTATCCGCATGTTGGAGAGTTCGTATGTTTTTCGGGCTGGTGACCCAGTCCCAGTCTATACAAGTTTTTCCTTTTATGGCGATAAGTACCAACTCGTTTGGGGAGGGGGGGAGAGGTTTACTCGACCGTTGGCTACAGGATGATATGGTACAGAACGCTTTCCTGGTGTGTTGTTTTGATGGCATTTTTTCCTTGTTCGCATGTCTTGGAGAATGTTTCTGTTCCTATCCCCATCCAAATGAAAAATAACAAGTAGAACCCAAACAAAATCATTTGTTACTTGGCCTGATTGGTTGGCGCGGGGAGAGGGTCGCTGTAGATCGACTCATTTTTCCCCGTACTCGAATGTTGGCTTCAGATTTGATCTCAGCCTTGTACTTAGCTTAGTGGTTAGTTGAGTCTGGGCATCTTATGGGTTGACAACTTACTTTGGCCGTTGGGATCTCGAGTTCGAGTCCCGGTCCGATCCAGTCCCAGGTGCACAAAAATAAGGGAAACATAAGTTATACTCTGTACATACGGGCAAGACAAACTTGTTATTTCAAAGAATTGCACAACATGTTATTGTCCCTTCCTAAGAGAGAGGGGCAGTGTGCATAAAGCACAGATTGGTATCTAACGTAAATATAGCCAATAGGATTGTGGACGTGCTCAGTGCGTAGTGTCCATAAGCCTACTTTTACAACTCATACTCACAACCTGCCAAACTCATCACTACAGGAAGAAGTGGCTTTCGTATGGATATCAAATATAATTCCAATTTTATGCAAAGATCTGACCTTGGTTGGTTCAGTTATTTTAAAAGCTTGCCTACAAATTTCTCAAGTTTGTGTTTGTAATGAGAGGGTGAGGCTACGACAGCCGGGAAGTTTAACCCTGACTGACTTTAGATCTAGAGGAAACTAAAATTTTGGCTAGAAAATTCCTCACAGACGGTGCCAAATTATTTTACTAAAAAGCATTAGGCCTTTTTGTTAAACTAATTAAATAAAAAGATTTTGGGGCAAATCCTAGCCAGATATAATTTATTCTAGATCTGAGATAGAATATGGGAATAAACAAGCATAACTGAACATAAAATTTGATTACAACAGCGATTAAATCTCACAATGTAAGAAATAGATAATTGTTTCAATAATATCAAATGACAATGAAGAATACATAAAGGAAAAGAATCACCATGCTTGAACAAGACCGTCCTCCGTACATTTGATAAAATAAATTATAGATGAACATCGAGATTCTAAGCTCTTATCTCCTTTCTCGGCGAGGAGCCTGAGGTTAGGGAGCATCTTTATCTTTTTAGGGATGTATCTATTGTTGTATGTGTGTGTTTCCCTCTTCTCTATGTCACACTTTCTCATGATATTTATACCAAACACTTTCCTTACCAAGCGGTCCTTAACCGGAGAACCTATGTTCTTGGAATATCCCATAGAATATTTCTCTAAAATATATAAGTGTTGGACTGGCCGTTCGGACCGAATTAAGTGCTCGACCCCGACCTGAGCTAACTCACTTGCCGGCTATCTTTTCCTATATGCGACTTCGTCTTGTTTGCTTTTTGTTTGCTCTTATATGCGACTTCGTCTTGGTTGCTTTTTGTTTGCTCTTCCTTAAGTAGAATTCGTTTGATCAATTTTTGATCCATAGAATATCCAACTAAAAGAGACTCATTAATAAAATTTGGGCAATAAAATTTTTAACATAGTACGGAACATTCGTTGTAATTCTTCGTACTCGAATGCCTCATCTCCTTCAACCGAAAATTTGTTTAAGTCAAATTCATACCAACCACATTCAAATCAAACTCGTATCAGACACTTTTAATTGAATTTTTGGCATTCAAATCAGATTTGGTTAAATCAAATTTATAATCAACCACATTCTTTCATTATCGCACAAGCAGAATTTTGGTTTAAGAATAGACTTTATAATACAATGGTGGAAGTTGTTAGGATCCGGGTGTTTATTGATTGTATTTATGTAAAACATGATAAAGTGTTTACAAAAATAAGGTTGACTTATTGGTATTTGAACAAAGTTATCCATAATTGAGGTGTTTGTATTCTTCAAGGATAATTATTACTGAAGGTAAAAATAGAAAAAAAATAATCAATTTTCTCTTGTATTTCTAAAATGACAAATAATTTGAGATAACTATTTTTAGTAACTACGACTTATAATATGAGACGGAGAGAATATGTTTTAAGACCATTGGCTCCTTGTCCCTTTGCTATTGAGTATAGTTATTGGTTATTGTTTGTACTTGTACATTCTTTATTGTGTATACTTAGTTAGTAGCTCAGTTAGTAGTTAGTGATTATTTTAGTCAATTGGTCAACATATATATATATATATACTTGTACAGTTGTAGAAATGAAATCAAGGTTCATTTTTCACACAAACACTTCCCGGTTCATCTGCTCTCTCTACTCCTTCTCTTATCTTCTCTCAGAACCATCCAGAAGACTCCATGGGAGTTCTACATATCTGAGCTTGCATGTTTGGTTTGTTATGGTATCAGAGCTCGGGCATCATTTCGAATTCTTCTCAGTGTTTCAAAATCTAGCTCTGAAGCTTATTTGAGCTTCGTCGGTCTCCAAAACATTAGTTGTTGTTTCTCAGCTTAATTCTAAAATTTGTCTCAAAATTGACAATCTATTATTCGATTGAGGATTTTATACCTCACGGTTTCATCAAATTGGAACCTCACATATGGCTATCAATCAAAGTGAAGAAACGATCACTAGCACGAGCAGAAGTGACCAATCGGTCATCGATACTAGTAATCCCCTTTACATTCATCATACCGATAGTCCTGGAATAACTTTAGTACCAGTTCTGTTTGACCGAATTGGATATTGCTCATGGAGAAGGAGCATGTTGTGAGCTATGTCAGTTAAGAATAAATTAGAGTTTATAAGTGGGGAATCTAGAAGACCTAGCCCCGATTCGCCTCAATTTCGCCAATGGGAGAGGTGTGATGACATGGTAACCTCGTGGATCCTCAATTCCCTCGCTAAGGAGATTTCTGATAGTGTGGAATATGTGAATGACTCAGCTGAGTTGTGGAGGGAGTTAGAGGATCGTTATGACCAAACGAATGGAGCAAAATTGTATCAGATTCAGAAGGATATCAATGATCTTACATAGGGTTCCTTAGACATTACTACGTACTATACGCGAATGAAGAGACTGTGGGAGGAACTGAACACTTTGAGCACCAAGTCTAAGTGTAGCTGCAATTGCACATGTGGGGCAAAGGAGACCATGCATAAGGCAGAACAAGATCGAAGACTTATCCAATTTCTGATGGGACTAAACAAAGTCTACACGATAGTACGAGGAAGTATCCTCGTGATGAAGCCTTTGCCTTCTATGGCTCAGGCTTTTTCTCTCTTGATACAAGAGGAAAAACAAAGGGAATTCAAGCCCAATAGTCAGTTGAATCTGGACTCTACTTCATTACATGTGAATGCAAATCCACAACATCAAAGTCCATTTGGAGCCAGAAACTTCAAGACACACTACAAAGGTAACACCAATAACAAAGGCCGCCCATTTTGTGATTACTGTAACAAACCAGGACATATCAAGGGAAAAGTGCTACAAGTTGCATTGATACCCTCAAAGCAGTTCCTACAACAATCAGAACCTCAATCGTGCCAATGCACAACCATATAATCAGGGGAATAACCAAACCTACAAGTTCAATAGGGGAAAAGGGTCTGTGGCAAATGTGCATGGGACTCCAGCTGATATAATTCATGAGAGTGGAGATAATCAAGACATGCAGGATAAGAATAAGAATATCAACCTAACTAAAGAGCAATATGGGAAGATAATGACCCTGCTGCAGCAGTTTCAAGTAGGAAATATGGGAGGATCTTCCAGCAATAACAATATCACTACTGGCAGTGCAAACTTTGCAGGTATTGTAATCTGTACTTCTTCTATTGATTTTGACAAGCCTTCATGCAAATGCTTTGAATCAAAGGCTGATATTTGGATCATAGACTCATGAGCATCTAACCATATGACCTTTAACAAACATGCACTCACTAACATCACTAGATTACCCTATCCTTTATTAATAAGTCTACCAAATGGTTATAGAATGAAAGTTCTTGAATTTGGAGATGAGATACTCTCTTCAGACATTGTCCTATATAGGGTTCTTTATGTTCCATCTTTTAAGTATAACTTGATTTCTGTTCATTGCCTTGCAGTATATCTTAGGTGCCTTGTATTGTTCAGTGATACTCTTTGCCTGTTGCAGGCCCCTTCAGTGAAGAGGCCCCAAGTGATTGGTAACAGCAAAGATGGTCTGTATTATCTCTGTTCCAGGTGATTAAGGGGTAAAAAGACCACCTTACCTTTGACTGTTTCAGTTTCTTACTACATTTGCATTCCTTCTGCCAATGTAAATAGTCATGAGTCTATTAGTCATGCTCATTCATATCACACTCCTCAATCTGTGGAGACTTTCATTTCAAATAATAAGAATGAGTCCTCATGTGTGCTTGATAAACATGATGTGAATTTTCCGTGGCATAATAGCCTTGGTCATGTTCCTTTTGTTAAGATGAAAGGAATATCCTCAATCCCTACTAAGTTTCCACAAAGACAACCCTTCATTTGTCTTGTATGCCCTATGTCAAGACAGACCTAACTCCCATTTCCTCAAAGAACCAGCACCACATCCAAACTGTTTGAACTGGTCCACATAGATATATGGGGGCATTACCATGTAACCACTCATAATAACTACAAATATTTCCTTACCCTTGTGGATGACTTCAGTAGGTCCACTTGGACACATCTTTTGAGTTGCAAGAGTAATGCTCTTCAGGTTGTGAAAGCCTTTGTAGCCATGCTTGAAAATCAATTCAATACATCTATAAAAACTATTAGATCTGACAATGGCTTAGAGTTTTCCAGCCATGAAGCCTCTTCATTTTACCAGTCTAAAGGAATCATACATCAAAAGACATGTCCCTATACACCACAATAGAATGGTGTAGTAGAGAGAAAACATAAATACCTTCTTGATACTGCAAGAGCTCTCATGTTCCGGTCCAAACTCCCAACTAGATATTAGGGAGAATGTATTCTGACAGCCACCTATCTGATTAATAGGCTCCCAACCACTTATCTTAATAACAAATGTCCTTTTGAAATACTATACAAAGGTCCAGAAAATGTCACATCTCCAGGGATAGAACACCACTCTGAATCATCCACCAATGATGCACCCTCTTCTAATATTAGCAGTCCACAGAATGCTCTTACACATGAACAATCAGAAGCACTAGTTCTGAGAAAATACAGTATTAACTCATCAAACTCCTACCTACTTGAAATATTATGTTTACCAACTACCTAGTAGTGCCACTCAACTGTCCAATGTATCACACTGCACCCATTCACTAAATGCACTATTTTCTAATCACCATCGTATCACTCCTGATGCTCTATTTTTTGAATGTCAACACTTGATGCTAAGTATATGTCATGATAGTGAGCCATCTTCGTATGAAGAGGCAGCCCGCAATCCTGATTGCCAAGCAGCCATGACACAGGAATTTGAGGCACTCCATGCCAATCACACTTGGGACCTGGTCCCTTTACCACCTGAAAAGCAAGCAATAGGCTGCAAGAGGGTATACAAGATCAAATATAAAGAAGATGGAAGTATTGAGAGGTTTAAAGGTAGGTTAGTATTAAAGGGATACACTTAACAGGCTGGGATTGACTATACATAAACCTTTTCCCCTGTTGTGAAGATGATAACTGTCAGAGTTCTAATTACATTGGCTGTCAAGAAAGGCTGGGACATATTCCAATTGGATGTGAACAATGCCTTCCTCCATGGTGACATACATGAAGAGGTATACATGGAGGCTCCACCTGGACTTGTAGTTGATCAGTCCAGTCCAAGTAGAGTAGTATGCAAGTTAAACAAGTCATTATATGTACTGAAGTAAGCCAATAGAAAATGGTATGCAAAGTTAATTGAAGCATTATCTTCAAAGGGGTATCAATATTCTGAAAATGATCACTCCATTTTCTACAAGAAAACTTCCACATCCACCATCTTTGTAGTTGTGTATGTTGATGATGTTATCATCACTAGAACTGACTAAGAAGAGATTGCAAACCTGAAGTTTTTCCTTGATCAAAGGTTTAGGATAAAGGATTTGGGTAGGCTTCATTATTTCTTAGGCTTAGAAGTCCTACACAAACCTGATGGTATTCTTATATCTTAAATAAAGTTTACATTGGATTTGCTAAAAGAGTATCAGTGTTTTGATTACAGTAATGTCTCCTCCCCTCTTGACCCTACTGTCAAGCTAAAGGAACAAGAGGGTAACCTTCTACCAGATACCACATACTACAGAAAGCTAGTAGGAAAACTCAATTTCCTCACCAACACCAGGCTGGACATAGCCTACAGTGTGCAGCTCTTAAGCCAGTTTATGCAAACTCCAAGGGACACTCACTTGACTGCTGCATTCCACCTCCTTAGGTATCTCAAAAATGATCCTACCCTGGGTGTATTCTTCTCCAACTGTCCTGATTGCTCAATCAAGGCTTATTCTGATTCAGACTGAGCTGCTTGCCTAGATTCTAGGAGATCTGTCACTGGGTACATTGTTCTAGTAGGAGACAACCCCATTAGCTGGAAATCTAAGAAGAAGGAGACTATTTCACTGTCCTTAGCTGAAGCAGAGTACAGATCCCTCAGGAAGGTAGTTGGGGAGTTGGTTTGGTTGAGCAGGCTGTTTGCAGAGCTTACTCTTGCCCAATCAGGACCAATTCAGGTGTTTTGTGACAGTCAATCTACTATTTTCACGGCTCGTATTTCCCCTCGAGGGTCGTGACAAGTTAGTATCAGAACTCTAGGTTACATAGGTCTCACAACTCACGGACAAACTTAGTAGAGTCTGAGGGATTAGTACGGAGACGTCTATATTTATCCCCAGAGGCTACAGAGTTAGGAAAAGATTCACATTTGTTCCTTCTTGTTGTTCGGTTTGGTTTCTCATAGCTAATTGAGTTTCTACTATGTTCTTTCGCAGATGGAGAGAACACACACTTCCTCATCTACCGCTCAGCAGCTCGAGCCCCCAGCAGCGGCACCCACTAGGGGCGAAAGGCGAGGCCTAGGCCATGCTAGAGGTCGAGGTAGGGGCGAAGCTCATCCCCAAGCAGCAACCCCAGTGGCGGAGCCTCAGGTTGATTTTGACGAGGAGGTTCCGGCCCCAGCAGTTCCGGTGGGCCCAGCTCAGGTCCTAGAGGGGTTTATTGCTACCCCAGTTCTTCAGGACGCTCTAGTCTGATTGGTGGGCCTCATGGAGAGTGTCATCCGTGCAGGCTTGCTTCCTGTAGAAATAGTGACTTCTCAGGCTGGAGGAGGGTCCCAGACTCCTGCTACTCGTACTTCGAACCAGATAACTCCCCAGATTCAGACTCTAGTAGTTCAGCCAGTTGGAGCAGCTCAACCGAGTGGGGTAGCCTAGGCCGGTGATGAGGAAGCTATGCCTGTCGATGGTTATGGAGATTGGATAGGTTCACCAAGCTCTTCACTACTACCTTCAGCGGTGCATCTACCGAGGATCCTCAAGATTATCTGGACAGCTACCATGAGGTTCTTCGGAACATGGGTATTGTTGAGATTAATGGGGTTGATTTTTCTACATTTTTGCTTGTCTGGATCTGCAAGGACTTGATGGAGGGATTATTGCTTAGCTCGACCAGAAGGGTCACCAACCTTGACCTGGGAGTAGTTCACATAGCTATTTCAGGAGAAGTTTCTCCCTATTACAACGAGAGGCATATCGGAGGCAGTTCGAGTGTTTCTAACAGGTATCCTTGATAGTCAACCAGTACGAGACCAGGTTCATTGATTTGGCTCGCCATACTCTTATTATACTTCCCACTAAGAGGGTGAGAGTGAGACGGTTTATTGATGGGCTCAATTAGCCGATTCGTCTCCAGATGGCTAGAGAGGCTGGGAGTGAGATATCCTTCCAGGAGGTGGCCAATGTGGATCGGAGAGTTGAGACGGTATTATCATAGGGGGTGGTCATAGGGAAGCCAAGAGACCCCGCCAGTTAGGCAGACTCAGTGGTGCCTCATCTGGAGGCAGGGATTCGTATTATAGGGGTCATCCTTCTAGGCCTTTCCAGACAGCCCTCCAGGTTTCTCACGGTGCCTCAGGTTGTCGTGGTTCTCACACACACTATTATGATAAGCCAGCTACTATCAGTGCACCACCGCTTCAGAGTTTTCGTAGTGGTCATTCAGGTTGATAGGGCCAGCAGACTCAGCAGCCGAGGGCTTGTTACACTTCTGGTGACACGGGTCATATTGCCAGATTTTGCCCTCGAGCACTGAGCAGTTCTCAGCACCAGGGTTCTCGTGCCATGATACAGGCACCAGGTGTTCCACAGCCCGCCCAGCCAGCTAGAGGTAGGGGTAGAGGTGCTACAGGTGGAGTTAGAGGTCCTAGAGGTAGAGCTCAGACCGCCAGAGGTAGGGGCCAGCCAGCAGCAGGCCGTCCTAGAGAGGTAGATCAGAGTGGTGGGGCCCAGCACTGATGTTATGCTCTTTTGGCCAGGCCCGAGGTTGAGGCTTCAAATGCAGTTATTATAAGTAAGGTTCTAGTTTCTGATAGAGATGTTTTAGTGTTATTTGATCCGAGGTCTACGTATTTGTATGTGTCATCTTATTTTGCCCCGTACTTGGTCATGCCTAGTGATGCATTGGGTGTTCCTGTTTATGTGTCTAAACCGGTGGGTGATTCTATCGTGGTCGATCGAGTCAATCATTCTTGTATTGTGGTGATTGGGGGTCTTGAGACTCGTGTAGATTTTATTGCTTTTAGACATGGTTGACTTCGATATTTTATTGGAGATGGACTAGTTATCACCCTATCACGCTATCTTGGACTGTCATGCCAAGACTATGACCTTAGCTTTACCGGGTATGCATCATTTAGAGTGGAGAGGGACTCCTGGTCATTCTACCCGCAGTCTTATATCGTATGTGAAGGCTCAACGTATGGTCGAGAAGGGGTGTTTGGCCTATTTAGCCTATGTTCGTGATTCTAGTGCTGAGGTTCCCTCTATTGATTCTGTGCCCGTTGTTTATAAATTTCCAGATATTTTCCCTTCAGACCTGCCAGGTATGCCACCTGATAGGGATATTGACTTCTGCAATGATCTGGTTCTGGGCACTCAGCCCATTTCTATCCCGCCATATGGTATGGCCCCACCAGAGTTGAAGGAGTTAAAGGAACATTTGCAAGATTTGCTTGAGAAGAGTTTTATTAGACCTAGTGTTTCACCTTGGGGTGCACCGATGTTATTTGTCAAGAAGAAGGATGGGTCAATGAGAATGTGTATTGATTACCAAAAATTAAATAAGGTCACGATCAAGAATAAGTATCCACTACCGGGAATTGATGATTTGTTCGACCAGCTTCAGGGTGCCAGGGTATTTTCCAAGATTGACTTGCGATCTGGCTACCATCAGTTGAGAATTAGGGCATCTGATATTCCTAAGACAGCTTTTCGCACTCGGTACGGGCATTATGAGTTCTTGGTTATGTCATTTGGGTTGACAAATGCCCCAGCAGCTTTTATGGACTTGATGAACCAAATGTTCAGGCCTTACTTGGACTCGTTCATGATAGTTTTTATTGATGATATATTGATATATTCCCGCAGCCAGGAGGAGCACGAGTAGCACCTTATAGTGGTTTTTCAGACTCTGAAGGATAGTCGGTTATATGCTAAGTTCTCGAAGTGTGAATTCTGGTTGGGTTCAGTTGCATTTCTGGCTCATGTTGTATCAACAGAGGGTATTCAAGTGGTCCCAAAGAAGATTGAGGCAGTCAAGAACTGGCCTAGACCAGCATCAACTATAGAGATTCGGAGTTTCTTAGGGTTGGCATGCTACTATCGATAGTTCGTGGAGGGGTTTTCATCTATTGCAGCCCCGATAACCAGATTGACCCAGAAGGGTGCCCAGCTCAGATGGTTGGATGAGTGTGAGGCGAGCTTTTATAATCTCAAGACAGCTCTGACTACGGCACCGGTGTTGGTTTTGACCACAGGTTCAGGGCCTTATACAGGCTATTGTGATGCTTCCCATGTTGGGCTTGGAGCAGTGTTGATGCAGGATGGAAAAGTCATTGCCTATGCTTCGAGGCAGTTGAAGATTCATGAGAAGAACTATTCGGTTCATGATTTGGAGTTGGCAGCCATAGTTCACGCATTGAAGATTTGGAGGCATTACCTGTATGGCGTGGCATGTGAGGTGTTCACGGATCACAAGAGTCTTCAGCACTTGTTCAAGCAAAAGGAGTTGAATTTGAGGCAGAGGAGGTGGTTGGATTTGTTGAAGGATTATGATACCACCATTTTATATCATCTGGGTAAAGCCAATATGGTGGCCGATGCTTTGAGTAGGAAGTCAGCCAGTATGGGCAGTCTTGCTTATATTCTGGTCGATGAGAGGCTGCTTGCTTTGGATGTTCATGCTTTAGCCAATCATTTCATGAGAATGGATGTTTCTGAGCCCAGTCATGTGTTAGCTTGCACGGTCACTCGTTCTTCATTATTGGAGCGCATCCGTGATCGGTAGTATGATGATCCCCATTTGTGTATCCTTAGAGACGCGGTGCAGCGCGGAGGTGCCATGCATGTTACCTTAGGTGAAGATGGAGTTTTGAGATTTCAGGGTCGAGTATGTGTGCCTAATGTGGATGGGCTCCGAGAGTTGATTTTGGAGGAGGCCCATAGCTCCCGGTACTCTATTCATCCGGGCGCCGGGAAGATGTATCAGGATTTACGGTAGCATTATTGGTGGCGTAGAATGAAGAAGGATATCGTAGCATATGTGGCTCGTTGTTTGAATTGTCATTAGGTTAAGTACGAGCAAAAGGCCTGGTGGTTTATTTCAGAGGATTGAGCTTCCCGAGTAGTAGTGGGAGCGGATCACTATGGACTTTGTTACTGGACTTCCGCTGACTCGGAAGAAGTTCGACGCAGTGTGGGTGATTATTGATAGGCTGACAAAGTCAACGCATTTCATTCCTGTAGTAGTCTCCTATTCTTTTGAGAGGTTAGCTGAGATCTATATTCGAGAGATTTTTTGCCTTCATGGTGTGCCCGTATCTATCATTTTGGACCGGGGTACGCAGTTTACCTCGCGCTTTTGGAGAGCAGTTCAGCGAGAGTTGGGCACACGAGTTGAGTTGAGCACAGTATTTCATCCCCAGACGGACAGTCAGTCCGAGCAAACTATTCATATTTTGGAGGATATGCTCTGAGGTTGTGTTATTGACTTTGGAGGTTCGTGGGATCAGTTCTTGCCTTTAGTAGAGTTTGCCTACAACAACAACTACTAGTCGAGCATCCAGATAGCTCCTTATGAGGCCTTATATGGTAGGCGGTATCAGTCTCCGGTTAGATGGTTTGAGACGGGAGAGGCTCGGTTGTTGGGTACGGATCTGGTTCAGGAGGCCTTGGACAAGGTCAGGATCATTTAGGATAGGCTTCGTTCATCTTAGTCCAGGAAAAAAAGTTATGCAGACTGTGAGGTTCGAGATGTGGCTTTCATGGTTGGTTAGCAGGTATTGCTTCGAGTGTCGCCTATGAACGGCGTGATGAGATTTTGGAAGAAGGGTAAGCTTAGCCCTAGATTCATGGGTCCGTTCGAGATTCTTGATAGAATGGGAGAGGTGGCTTATAGACTTGCATTGCCACCGAGCTTATCAGTTGTGCATCCCATGTTTCATGTGTCCATGCTTCGAAGGTATCACGACGATTCAGCCCACGTGTTAGATTTTAGCACTTTCCAGTTGGACAAGGACTTGTCTTATGAGGAGGAGCCGGTGGCTATTCTAGACTGGCAGGTTCGTCAGTTGAGGTCGAAGAGTTTCCCTTATGTTCATGTTTAGTGGAGAGGTCAGCCTCCTGAGGCATCGACTTGGGAGTCCGAGTTCGATATGTGGAGCC
This sequence comes from Nicotiana glauca, assembly GCA_026770625.1. Taxonomy (NCBI): domain Eukaryota; kingdom Viridiplantae; phylum Streptophyta; class Magnoliopsida; order Solanales; family Solanaceae; genus Nicotiana; species Nicotiana glauca. The sequence continues at coordinate 21,290 of MU708563.1, read as the reverse complement.
CGTTATCCTCATCTTTTCCCCGACTCAGGTACTTCCTTCTTTTGTCCGTTCGAGGACGAACGATTATTTTAGAGGTGGAGAATGTGATGACCCAAGCGGTCATAACTTGTTTTAAATTGAATTCTATGACTTCGAGGCCTTGAAAATCTCATTTAGAGTCACGTCGGTTTGCATGCACAGTCCGGGCATGTAGCCGGAAAGCTTAAATGTGAAATTCTATGAAAAAGGCTAAGTTTTGATGTTAAAATGAATAAATTTGACTTTGGTCTATATTTTGGACAAACGGACCCGGACACGTGATTTGACGGTCCCGGATGGTCAGTAGGAAAATATGGGACTTGGGCATATGCCCGGAATCGAATTCCGAGGTCCCAGCCCGATAAATAAATTTTTTTGTAAAATTGTTTTCTGAAATTGTTTAAGGAAATTTGAAATGAAAATTGATTAGAATGTGTTGGTATCGGGCCCGTATTTTGGTTCTGGTGCCCGATACAGGTCTTACATATGGTTTAAGTCATTCCTGTGAAATTTGGTTGAAAATGTACGTCGTTTGACGTGATTCGGACCCAAAATGGAAAATTTGATGTTTTATAAAGTTTGAAAGAATTCTTTAATTTTTGAGGTTTAATTCGATATTTATGATATTAGTTTGGCGATTTGATCACATGAATAAGTCTGTATGATGTTTTTGAGGTTGTGTGGATATTTGGTTTGGAGCCCCAAGGGCTCGGGTGAGTTTTGGATAGGCCACGGGTGCATTTTTGAACTTTGGAAAAAAATATGGTATTTCTGATCTGTAGTCTTTGCATTTGCGAAGCAGGTCTCGCAAATGCGAGCCTGGCATTACAAATGCGAGAAGGGGATTTTTCAGCCTGATCGCAAATGCGACCAAGAGGTCCGCAAATGCGAATAAGGGTCTGTCGCTAATGCGACATTATTTATCGCAAATGCGAAGCCCTGGATTTTGTAAAGTGTTTGAAAATGCGAACAACACTTTGCAATCCCCACATCTGAGATGTCGGGGTTCGCAATTGCGAACCCCTGTTCGCATTTCCCATATCAGAGACCTGCAATTTTACACTTAAACGATTTTGAATCCCATTTTTCATATTTTCTCAAACCCAAACACACTTAGGCGATTTTCCAAGAACAAGTCTTCTTCCAAATCAATTGTAAGTTAGTTTTTACTCATTTCTTTCAATCATTAACATGATTTAAACCTAAAATCAAAGATTTTCATGAGGGAAATTGAGTGTTTTGGGTAGAACCTACGTTTTTTCCAAAAATTGGGGATTTGGAACTCAATTTGAGGTCCTATTTCAAAACAAATTATATATTTGAGTTCGTGGGGGAATTGGTAATCGGGTTTTGGTTCGAACCTCGGGTTTTGACCACATGGGCCCGAGGGCAATTTTTGACTTTTTGGGTAAAACTTTGACAAACTCTTTTTCATGCATTGGGATTGATTCATTTAGTGTTATTAATGTAATTAAATAATTTATCATTAAATACGAGCGAATTGGCGGTGGAATCAAGGGGTAAAGCTATAATTGAGACTTGAGTTATGTTCAAGGCATCGAGGTATGTGTTTGGTCTAATCTTAGCTTGAGGGATTAGGAGTTGAGTCCTATTTGCTATGTGGTAATTGTCGAGTACGACGAATAGGCATGGTGACGAGTATCTATAAGTTGGTGTCTAGCATGACCGTGAGTCTTTAAATTATGAATATCTTGATTTCGTTGTATCTCTCATGCCTTGGTGATGATTCCTATTTGTTGTGAAAAGCTTGTGGAAGAAAATTGTGACCTATGAACATCGAGGAGCATTGGCTCAAGTTATACTACAATTGTGAAAGCATATGAGATGATTGAACCCTTTGGAGCATTGGCGCAAGTGGTAAAGTGAGTTATGAAATAAAAGTGAAAGAAAGAGAAAGAATTATTAAATTGTTCCCTTGTCGGGATATTGATGATTTGTTGATTATTTCCGCTTGCTGGGATGTTGAGATTATTGATGTTGTACCCTTGCCGGGATTTCTATTATTATCTTGTTTATTCCCTTGCCCCTTGTTTGTGATTGATTTTTGGGTGAGGAAGAGTGTTAAAGAATGAAGGGTGATGCACGACATTATTTGTTTATTGTGAGGAAAGAGTGTAAAGCACAAAGGGTGGTGTCGTACATTGTTTGTTCATTGTGAGAAAAGAGTGTAAAGCACGAAGGGTGATGTCGTGCTGCACGATGTACCATTCCGTGCCGATTCTATTGATTATATTTGAGGAAAGAGAGTAAAAGCACGAAGGGTGATGCCGTGCATGTTTTATTATATCATTGCTTGGTGAGGATATGAGTAAAAGCACGAAGGGTGATGTCGTGCACTTGCTGCTTTCTGATTCTTTATTGATGTCTGAGCTATGTTGTTTCCTTCGTTACCCGTTGACCTTTACTTGAAATTGTTACTTTCCCCATAGTATGCTCCGCCTCCCATAAGGATTGGTTATCTTTGTCTCTCGATTATGCTGTATATGTATATATAATTGCACAGGTTTATGTGGTAGTCCGGTCTAGCCTCGTCACTACTTCGTCGGAGTTAGGCTAGGCACTTACTAGCACATGGGGTCGGTTGTGTTGATACTACACTCTGTGCTCTTTTGCACAGATCTAGGTACCGGAGCAGCTTACAGTGCACAATAGTAGTTGGGGAGTCAGCCTTCAGTCCACGAGATCCCGAGGTAGTCCTGCAGGCGTCCGCAGGCCCGACATCTCTTCTACCTATTTTGATGTTGTTTCCTCTTGTACTCGAGACTGATTTTATTTCCTTGTTTCAAACATTTGTGTGTAGCACTCCTAGATAGTTCGTGAATGTTGTGACACTAGTTCTGGGTAGAGGCATATGTGGATTTTCCTTATTATTTGGTTTATTTCGTTTAAGTCTTCCGCTAAATTACGAATTTCGCTATTGTTTTAATTATTTATTTCTTGTCAATTAAATTGGTAAAAATGGATTTTAAAAAAAAGTAATTATGGATTCTAAATGCATGGCTTGCCGAGCTTCTACGAGTACGCCATCACGATCCCCGATGGTAGAAAATCCGGGACGTGACAGCTATACATATTGCCCACAATCCAGTATTTTACGAAAGAACCAAACACGTTGAAGTCAACTGTCATTTTGTGAGGAACAATCTATAGGAAGGCCTCATCTATCTTCACCATGGGAGCACTCATAATCAGCTGGCTGATATCCTCACCAAGGCCCTCACAGCAGTCAAACATTCAGCTGTCCTAGGCAAGTTGGCTGTGAAGACCTCACCTCCAACTTGAGAGGGGGTATTGAGTATAGTTATTGGTTATTATTTGTACTTGTACATTCTTTATTGTGTATACTTAGTTAGTAGCTCATTTAGTAGTTAGTGATTAGTTTAGTCAATTGGTCAACATTTATATATACTTGTACGGTTGTAGAAATGAAATCGATGTTCATTTTTCACAAAAACACTTCCCCATTCATCTGTTCTCTCTACTCCTTCTCTTCTCTTCTCTCAGAACCTTCCAGAAGACTCCACGGGAGTTCTGCAGATCTGAGCTTGCATGTTTGTTTGTTATTTACATTCTAAGATTTACCGTAATGTATTTATTCTTTATCAAAAGAATTTTTGTTGGCGGAATAATTCAATTAATTGGGTTTCTGTAATCGCTTTCGCGATGCAGGATCAGGACCATACGGCGAAGTTGATTAAAGAGAAAATATATTTACCTCAAAAGTAAAATTTGATTAAGAAATACATTTTCTACGTACGTTTTGAAAGTTGTACAAAATAAATTCTTAGTGGAATGTTGTCAATTTAGGATATCGTAACGCGCCTGATATAAATTAAGACAGAATAAGAGTACTACTAATTTATTAAGAACTAGTTATTCTTACCTATGAAATATGCAAAAAAAAAAAAAAAAAAAAAAGCGGGAGGGGGGTGGGAGGTGGGGGAAGAGGGAATACAAGAAAGAAAAAAAAAAGGAAAATTCATTTCATCCATAATAATATTAAAGTGAACAATTTCATGCGAGACTGTCGCAATCACTTAAAATTTCATACAAAGTAGAGCCACGGATTTTTTCTAAGATTACTTCCATCCCCGTCTCAGAATCCTACATCACCTGAAACCATAAAAAACAAATGCATTAGTCAATACGCAAGAAAACATGCAAAATTTCTTACTCTTAATTTAATTAGCAAAAAGTTCCATATATCCTGCTGAAAATGTTATTGTTACAATCTCTCTGCAATTCAATTTATCCTTGAAAGAAATAATTAAAGAGAGGAGTAATTACTTGAGCACTCTTGCATGGATTGGTAACATCACAGTAACTCTCAAGTGTGATGAGAGCTTGATTGTCTAAATCCTGGGCGTAATTATAGCAGTCGCAGTTACGGCCAAGCATAATACTGAATGTTGGGCAACATTGGTCAATGGAAGCTGTGTTTTGCATGCAATTCTTTATCTTTTCTTTATCCTTTGCACAACAAGTTGCCACACCTTGGTTTCTACTACTCCTGTTGTCTATGGCCTTGCTAGTTTCGACCACCTCTTGCTGGTTGATTTCCTCCTGCGCATTAGATGATTTTGTGATGTTAAAACTATATTTTATATACTTAATATCATTGAAAGACTTATAAGTGAGCTGATTAAAGAATATCATATCATTGTACATATAGAACTTAACCCTGTTTTATCATAAAAGAATGATTAATAGCAAAGACAAAGAAGGGGAGAAAACTAACTTGCTTATGTTGACAGGGATTCTTGAAGCCACAATAATTTTGAAGAGCAGTAAAAGCTTCTTTATTGACATGCTCGGCCAACTGCCAGCAGATGCAATTTCGTGTAGGGTTAGTAGCGAAGGGGAAAAAAGTGCAGCATTCAGTTATGCAGCTGCTCGTTGAGTACTTGGCGCAATTGAACAACTTCAAGCAACCAAATTTATCCTCTGGTACAGATAGCGTTCGCGGCGACGTGGTGCTATTGGCCCCCTCTGCTAATTCCACTTGCTGCTTTACATACCCATAGCAAATTTTTAGTACCGGGGAACAAACAATTGATGAGAGTTCATATTCTAACAAATTCAAACAAATCGATGCCTAAATTTTGGTGGACAAAGTTAGCAATATCAGTGGTGGAAGGTAAGACGTAGTTGACCGCCGGAACATTACGATTCCCACCTCAATGTATATTGCTTAATTACCAATACTAATAGCATGTTTTGCCGAGTATTTAAAATTAGCTTATTTTAAGTAGTGTTTTTTTCTCGCTTTTCTCAAAATTACTTATGAAAAGAATTAGTTTGTGCTTGAATAATTAATTTGAAAAATACTTTTAAGCAGCAATTAATGTTTGATCAAATTTTAAAAAAGGGCTCCTAAATACTATATTTTTCTCAAAAGTACTTTCGGTAGAAACTTCTTTTTTATGATTCTTCAAAACTACAAAAACTTCTTTTCAAAAATCAATTTTCTTTTTCTTCCAAAAGTTTAGTCAAACATTTAAAAAATTACATTTTTCTTTAGGTTTGGAAAAGTTTGACCAACAGACTATAAGTTAATATGGTTTGGTGAAAATATTTACAAACAAGCATTTCCGTCAACAAATTTACAACTTGGCGGTGAAGCTTATAACAGGAAATTTTACAACACACTGAAAAATAAAAGAGACTTTATACGGTAACAAATTTTGGAGTAACTAATTATATCATGAGTTTACCTCTTCTGCCGTCGCCGGCCGGTGACTGCATAGCACGATTGCGGCCACCGTAAAGGTGAGCATCACCGATCCTCTGCTCATTTTCATCTTCCTCTCTCTAACCTAGTGTTAAAATGACTAGCTAAATAGTACCCCCACAATTATATAAACTTTTTAAGTGATGATTTTAATTTAATTTATAACAACTCGACACATATTATACAATTTCTATAACCATGCTCAGAAATAGTGTCGAGGAAAAACAAATATGATTAACTGAAAAATTCAATGACAGGAAAGGGCGCGTTTCCCTATTACAGATCTGGATATATCTTTTATGCAGATAAGAGATTCCTGTAGCTGAGAAATTTTATTTTATGTCTTACTTGCTTTTTTTACAAAAGCAGAGAAAGGCAATTCAAAATGCTACTCAGCATTGCCCTAATCGAGATACTTAAGTACTAAAGGATAAGAAAACACATAAAATTATAAGCGACTGTTCATGTACTATACATATTTACTAAAATCGGATGGCAATTCAATTTATATGCAGTTTCAAGGATACGTGATACAACTTAATACAAATTAAGAAAATAGATTAATATTGAAATTGACGATAAAAGAACAAATGCAAACCGCACGAATCGAATAGCCTTTGCATCACCCTTGAACCAAAATTGTTTTAACTGACGTATGAACAGAGTACAAGATAATGAAAGCTAGAACAATATATTGCTTTATGTTGCGTAAATGTAATGTGTTTTACAAATAATCAGACCCCCTATATATAGTAAGGGACTCCTACTCTTGTACAGTTCTATATCAGGTAGGAAATCTCATGATTAGATAATTAATCGGCATCTTCTTAATATGTGTCGTGATTTTCGCCGTGATCCTCTACTGATTGCGGATATTTTGGCTTCTTGTTATTTGGCCCGGTATGTCGGTCTCTATCTTGCTCGGTCTCGATTCTGCTCGATCTTGATCGGTCACATGCTCGATGATCTAACACTGCACCATGGTTCGATATAACACGAGGTCAAACCTTAACCTATCATATTCCAGTCTCAATTAGTCACACAAGGGGCGAGCTCGATTTTGACCGTATACAAATAGTCCCCTCGTTTGTCGGAGAGAAGATGACAAGAAACCATATAAACTTCTGAATCCCGTCTCGACGGGCCATGATGTAAGCGACGAACGGTCACTAAGACTTCCGACTATGACGTAAGCAACAAATGGATACCAAAACATCCCGTCGATCTAGTTACCAAGGCATTAAATTTCTGTCAGTTGCTGATCGGCCACTATGGGTTCTGAACCGTCACCAACAAGCTATAAATACCCTAACTTTCCTTCATTCAATATTAACGTTCAAAGCTCCTCTTATTCTTGTTTTTTTCAAAAATCCATTTGCTTTGCAACTCTTGCACCCAAATTTCTTGCATTTTTAGCAAACCGCATACCATTCTAATTCCCTTTTCTTTTGTTCTACAATGGCGAAAACTTCTAAGACTGTGCCGCAAAAGGAGGTCGCCTCTTCATCAAGAACCGCCGGCGACAGAGCTGCGGCGAAACCTTACCTTGAGGAATTCATTCCGGCAGGGTGCCCTACTGTTGCCGATTTTAAGGTTGAAAAGAACTCCTCGGTACCAGGTCGATGTGAGCCGATCTCGAGGTACATATGGCCTCAGACTATTATCATTGCCTTCTGCAAGATGTACGACATGAATCTGGCCAGATCCATACTTCCTTCTGGAGAATAGTGATTCTCCTCCAATTCTTCGTAAACAAAATCGAGGGATGTCCCTTACCCTCGATCACCTTATGTGCCTCAACAGTCCCCGATTCTATTGAGGGGGGCTGATCAAGCTTGCTCTCCGGGCCAGTAAGGCCCTGTTCTTGAGTATAGACGAGGCTTGGGACCGAGGTTGGATGGGCCGATTTGTTCGAATAAAGACTTCGGACCCGATTCTTGCCGAAGACTTGCCATTTCCCGAGAAATAGAACATGAATCGTGAGTAGTACTTCGCCTTGGAGGTTTAATCTTGTTGTTTTACCTCTTATTTCCTTCCTTATCGATGTTTTTGGTGTAGCAGCTATGGACCAGGTGCCGGACATAGTTCCTGAACTCAACTAATGGGTCGAGGTCCTTGTGTCACAGAGACCATATTCCGAGCATGCTTGGATGGAATTATCGAAGGGTCGATGTGAGGCCCACAACCATATTAAGTTTTCTACTATGATTCAATATTGTTTGATTTTCTCCTTGTACTGTTGAATTCTTATCGGCTATGTTTTCTTTTGTAGGTCTCCCCAAGGACGTTTTCGAGGCCTCTATCTGGTGATGAGGATGTGCCTCTCAAGCCCCTTGCTTCGAAGCATAGTGAAAATAAAAAGCGAAAAAGGTTCTCAAGTTCCCCGAACTCGAAAAAGAAAAAGTCGAAGATGAGGTCTCACAAGCTCAAGGGAAGCACTAACGCTCCATCCTCGAACTCAATTTGTCGATTAAGGGACGAGTCTGAATCCAAAGAAGAAGAAGAAGAAGAAGAAGAGAAATCCAAGCTGGTAGCCCATGTACGGTCATATGTTATGATAAAGGGGTCCTCTGAACCGGTGGATGCCGAAATCAGATTGTCCCAACATGAGGAGGTTAATGAGAGAGTCTTAGCGGAAGCTCCCAAACCAGAAGGGGTTGAGGCCACTCCACTCCAAGCAGGGGGTCGATAGAGAGACCGGGGCGACACTCCTCGAGCAGAGGAAAGTGCCCTGAAAGATGTGCTCGGGGTGATTGACATTATTGAGTCTCCTCATTTATCGGATGTCATGATCTGTGAGGCCGGTATGTTAGAAAGTCGTTCTTACGAGTGGCCTCAGGGGGCGACAAATATCTACACCTTCTTGGATAGGTTTGAGTCCACTGTCCTCGAGGATATCACTGGGTTCATAGAATTTTCGATGCCAAAGAAGGTACCATCACCGAGAGCCAGTGGGTCTTCCTCGAGCCCAAAATTGGTGAATCAGCTCTCGGCCCCGAGTGTCGATCCTGACCGAAGACAGTCAATAGCTTTCTCTATCCCGAAGGATGCCCGAGTTTTCTCTGCCCTCATGAGGGTTGCTAGCTACCTCAGTTGCTTGGTGACCAAGGAGGACCAGGTCGTGATGGACATAGTGGAAGTGCCTTGCCCTTTCAATGAGGCCCAACATGCTTTGAATCGAGTAACATTGAGTGTCACTTCATTACTTAATTTAAATTTGAAGTTGTAAATAAACCTAACGCCTTTATTTGTGCTTGCAGGTCTCGGTGTTACATCATGAGGCTTTCCTTCGAATCCGGGAGAAGTTAACCCATCACGAGGTTGAGTTCGAGAGATCAGTAAGAAAATAGATACTTACAAGATTCTAAGCGAGAAGCTTCAGGCCGAGTTAGAAGCGGCTCGGAGTGAGCATGTCGAGATGGCCGAGCAGGTACTTTGAGTTCTTAACGATAGTGAAGACGAATTGAAGATAGTTACTAATGATCCGACAGAGGCTTGATCAGATGTGGCATCTTAAGGCACAGGTAGATATGATTCAAGCTCAGGCAGAGGAGTTTAAGAAAAATATGGACATCTTAGCCTTGAAAAAGGAAGTTGTCCAAGCACAACTGGAGTCGGTCGAGACCGACCTCCAGGTTGCAAAAGAGAAAGCCTCGGTGCAGGTCAATAAAATCGAAGAGCTTCAAACGTAATTGGACTTGGCTATTTCTAATAAGGAAAAATTGGCCAATGAACTCGAGGTGGCCAAATACAAGGTGGTCGTGGCCAATACCAAAGCCGATGCTAAAATGGCCTAATACAAGGTTGATGTCGAGGCCATCCAAGCGCAGGACAAGATCATGGTGGATCATGCTAGGTGGGAAGGTCGAAGGGAATCCCTCGAGGGAGTCCATGCTTATGACTTTGATATACTAGCTGAAATCGAGAATGCCTAAGTAGATGAATCCAGGGCCCGGAAGCTAGCCTTTCCCAAGGAAGATCTGAGAGTTAAAGCGAGTCTGAAGGTGGAGAAAATCCCAAGGATGGAGATGCTGCCTCCGATGAAGACCAAGTCACTTAGGCCTTTATATTTTTTCCTTTATTTTTCATCTTTTTGAGGCCGTTCCAGCCATTGTAAATTTTGAACTAAGCCATTATTGCTTTTGTAAAAAGATTATTGGTTAAATAAGCACAAGGTTTTCATTTCCCTTTCGGCTTTTCAAAATTTTTCTTTGCTTTATTACTTGTATTCACAAAGTTCAGAATGCCTTAGCATAAAAAAACTTAGGTTGTGTAAGTTCGAACAATTCATGCCTTTATATTATTTTGTTTTGAGGCGTCTTGGGGGTTTCGTGTTATTGAGAACTTTCTCCTAAAGTAAGTAACTAAGGTTATAGTTTTCCGAGGGTAACCTTAGAAACGGTTATGGAAAATTTCTTTTTGAAGGCCTATCTTTTGTTACGGTTCTCGGACGTCTTTGAGCCGTGTAAATATGACCGTAGCCTTTTAGTTCGGGCATCATCCAATGGGATTGCTTTCCTGAGTTATCTAGGCTTGCCTAAGATAACAGTCCCCGAGTGGGTATAGCCGTGACCTTTAAAATTCCGGGGTTTCCTAAGAGGTCTTATGCCCGCCAACGTTTAATAGTTCGATCCGTTCGAGTATGTTTTTGGACGGCAGTCCCCGAGTAAGGGAGTGATCATTAGAACTCTGGTTATAATTGGCCCTTGAGCTCATTCCTTAAGAGATCGAAAGTACGAAATTATTTAAGGGATGTAAATAGGAAACTTTTAAAACATAAGATAATTGCAAGGAAAGTACTTCTCTTTATTCTTGTGAGCAACAGTTATACATGTGTACATATTTTATGCCAGGGCTCGAACAACATCTGTGGGCATAGTTCGTTTGACCGTTTGGCCCTTACAACAAATCCTACCTATCGAGGCCCTTCTATTACGAATAATTTCCTCGCAAAAGTCGCCATCATAGGGTAAGGCCCCCTGTATTCGAGGTTGATTATAGAGGAACCTCAGATGCTATAAATGCTATCGTCGACACCAATTCGTGATTGGCTCTTTATTCTACGATAGCACGATCCACTGTTGCCTCGTTAAAAACCTTGCCAAAAAACCTAATTTGGACAAAAAGGGTTCAAGATAAAAGAGTGCAATGCGTGCTTTCAGACCTAAAGACTTCGTGTCGGTCCTTGTCGACCACCTACAAATGTTAGTCCGAATATAAAAAGAAAGAAAATGGGCTCGTACCTTAGCAGTAATATCGTTTTAGGTAAGTTACGTTCCAATTGTTCAGTAGTTGTTCTCCGTTTGTTATTCTGAGTTTATATGATCCTTTCCATGTGACCTCAAGAATCTGGTATGGTCATTTCCAGTTTGGACGCAATTTATCTTCGTTCGGATTCTGGGTGCTTAGTATGACCTTCCTTAGTACTAAGTTACCGACATTGAAGTATCGAAGGTTAGCTCTTCTACTGTAATACCTCTCAATTCGTTGCTTTTGGGAGACCAATCGAATAAGGGTGGCTTCACGCCTTTCATCCAATAACTCCAGACTCGTATTCATGGGTTCGCCATTTGATTCCTTTGTTGCGTATCGGAATCTGATACTTGGCTCCCCGACTTCTACTAATATTAGAGCTTCAGCTCCATAAACAAATAAGAATGGGGTAGCTTCGGTAATGGATTTTGAAGTTATGCGATATGCCCAAAGAACTTTGGGTAGGATCTCCTTCCATTTTCCCTTAGCGTCGATCAATCTTTTCTTAAGGCTTTAGATTATGGTTTTGTTGGTGTCACGACCCGGATTTCCTACCCTTAGAGTCGTGATGGCGCCTACTAATAAGATCTAGGCAAGCCAATCCTCAAATACTTACTTCGTTAACCAATTACTTCATTTTGGCAAATATAAAGCAGTAATCATAATAACAACGGAAATTTAATAATTAAACGGAAGACAACGATAAAATAAATGAAATTCCGGTCTATTACATCAACTTAAGCCTTAACCACCCAAAACCTGGTGTCACAGTGTCACAGACGGTCTAAGAAAGCTAAATACAAAGTCTAAAAGTAAAGACACACTGTCTCAGAAACAAAGAGATGAAACAGGAAGGTAAGGATGGAGGAGACCGGGCCTGCGGACGCAAGCAGGGCTACCTCAGAGTCTCGGTGGACTAAAGGATAACTCCCGATCTACTGCTGATGATCAAACGTTGCTTTGGAATCTGCACACAGTGAAGATTGTAGTATCGTCACAACCGACCCCATGTGGTGGTAAGTGTCTGGCGTAACCCCGACGAGGTAGTGACGAGGCTAGGACCAGACTCCGATAAACTTGTGTAGTTATATACATATACAGCGGAAAAATAAACAAGAATAAACATTTTAAATGGTAGGGAAACATTCTTTGGGGATAGCAGATAATACAGAACTTCAAGAGAAATAATAAGGAAAATCAACAATTTAACTCTAACACGGATAAGTGAAATAGAAACAGATTTCACTATCAATACATATCTCGTTGCAGGCGTGCAACCCGATCCCATTTCTCATATTTCCATGGTAGGCATACCACCCACTCCCATTTTATCAAATCTTGTGATAGGTGTACCATCCGCTCCCATTTCTTTATAACTTGTGGTAGGTGTACCACCCGCTCCCATTTTATCAATAACTTGTGGTAGGCGTACCACCCGTTCCCATTTCATCAATGACTTGTGGTAGGCGTACCACCCGCTCCCATTTCATCAATAACTTGTGGTAGGTGTACCACCCGCTCCCATTTCAATCCAACACAATATCACAAAAAAATCCCGGCAAGGGAACAAAAGCAACATAGAAATTTCCCGGCAAGGGAACAACAGTATCAAACCGACCATCCCAGCAAGGGAGAACCAGCTATAATCAATCCTAGCTCAACTACTACTCAGTCCAATTAATATCAATCTCAAGCATAAATAAAGTCCACGAGAATAAATTAAATCTTTACTCAATATCAAGAGTCATCTATTAAAACCTCCGAAGTGTCATTTAAGAACACAACAACTATCAACTTAAGACTCACGGTCATGCTCGATACCAACGTATAGATACTCGTCACCATGCCTATACGTCATACTCAACAAGTGGCAAATAGCAAATATGACTCAACTCCTAATCCCTCAAGCTAGGGTTAGACCCGACACTTACCTCGATGCCTTGAACACAACTCAAGTCTCAACTATAGTTTTACCCCTTGATTCCACCGCCAATTCGCTCGTATCTAGTCACATATTACTTAATTACATCAATAAGTGCTAAATGAATCAATCCCAATGCATAAAAATGAGTTTTCCAAAGTTTTACCCAAAAAGACAAAAATTGCCCCGGGCCCACGTGGTCAAAACCCAAGGTTCGAACCAAAACCCGTTTACCCATTCCCCTACGAACTCAAATATATAATTTTTTTTAAAAACCGGACCTCAAATTAAGGTCCAAATCCCCAATATTTTAAAAACCTAGGTTCCACCTGAAACACCCAATTTTCCCATGAAAATCTTTGATTTTAGGTTTAAATCATGTTAAAAATGTAAATGATTGAAGGAAACGAGTAAAAACTAACTTACAATCGATTTGGAAGAAGACTTGTTCTTGGAAGATCGCCCAAAGGAGTTTGTGTTTTGAAAAGATGTTAAAAATGACTCAAAATCGGCTAAGTATAAAAAAATACAGGTCTCAGATATGAAAAATGCGAACCCCGACCTCTCAGATGTGGGAATTGCGAAACAGGGTTCGCATTTGCAAACCCTTCATAATTTCCTAGCTTTTACACTTGCAAAGCAGTAGTCGCAATTGCGACTTCGCATTTGCGAGTGAAATATCGCATTTGCAATGACAGAGGATTTAGGCGGGCATCGCATTTGCTATTGAATCTTCGCATTTGTGAAGAAGGCTGCCCAGGCGTTGTCTCACATTTGCAATGCATGGCTCGTATTTGCGAGACTGACTTCGCAAATGCGAAGCCTGTAGGTTAGCTCATACCAATAATTTTAAGTTAAAAAATGCACCCCGTGGCCTATCCAAAACTCACCCGAGCCCTCAGGGCTCCAAACCAAATATACACACAACCTCAAAAATATCCTACGGACTTATTCATTCGATCAAATTGCCAAAATAATATCATAAACATCGAATTAAACCTCAAAATCCATGAATTATTTCAAACTTCATAAAATATCAAATTTTCCAATTTAGGTCTGAATCACGTCAAATGGATTCCGTTTTTCACCAAATTTCACAGAAATATCTTAAATCATATATAAGACCTGTACCGCATGCCGGAACCAAAATACGGGCCCGATACTAACATGTTATAATCAAGTTTCATTTTAAATTTCCTTAAACAATTTCAGAAAATAATTTCTTTCAAAAATTCATTTCCTTAAGCTTTCCGGCTATGTGCCCAGATTGCGCACACAAATCGAGGTGACTTTAAATGAGGTTTTCAAGGCCTCGGAGTCATAGAATTCAATTTAAAACAAGTGATGACCGCTTGGGTCATCACATTCTCCACCTCTAAAATAACCGTTCGTCCTCGAATGGGCAAAAGAAGGAAGTACCTGAGTCGGGGAAAAGATGGGGATAACGGCTCTGCATATAAGACTCAGACTCCCAGGTCGATGCCTCAGGAGGCTGAACTCTCCACCGAACACAAATAGAAGGAAAACTATTCGACCTTAACTAACAAACCTGCTGGTCTAGAATAGCCACCGGCTCTTCCTTATAAGGCAAGTCCTTGTCCAACTGGACAGTGCTAAAATCTAACACGTAGGCTGGATTATCGTGATACCTCCGAAGCATGGACACATGAAATACTGGATGCACGACTGATAAGCTCGGCGGCAAAGAAAGTCTATAAGCCACCTCCCACACTCGATCAAGAATCTCAAACGGACCAATGAACTTAGGGCTAAGCTTGCCCTTCTTCCCAAATCTCATCACGCCCCTCATAGGTGACACTCGGAGCAATACTCGCTCACCGACCATAAAATCCACATATTGAACCTTGCAGTCCGCATAACTCTTTTGCCTGGACTGAGCTAAATGAAGCCTATCCTGAATGATCCTGACCTTGTCCAAGGCCTCCTAAACCATATTTGTACCCAACAACCGAGCCTCTCCCGGCTCAAACCATCCAACCGGAGATCGACACCGCCTACCATATAAAGCCTCATAAGGAGCCATCTAAATACTCGTCTAGTAGTTGTTGTTGTAGGCAAACTCTGCTAAGGGAAAAAACTGATCCCACGAACCTCTAAAATCAATAACACAAGCTCAGAGCATGTCCTCCAAAATTTGAATAGTCTGCTCGGACTGACCGTCTGTCTGGGGATGAAATGATGTGCTCAACTCAACCTGTGTGCCCAACTCTCGTTGAAATGCTCAGCCTATCAACAATGATCCATACTGCGTCAGACTTCTTCCGAGTCAGCGGAAGTCCAGTAACAAAGTCCATAGTGATTTGATACCACTTCCACTCGAGAAGCTCAATCCTCTGAAATAAACCACCAGGTCTTTGATGCTCGTACTTAACCTTCTGACAATTCAAACACGGAGCCACATATGCAATGATATCCTTCTTTATCCGACGCCACTAGTAATGCAGTCGTAAATCCTGATACATCTTTTCGGCGCCCAGATAAATAGAGTACTGAGACCTATGGGCCTCCTCTAAAATCAACTCTCGGAGCCCATCCACATTAGGCACACAAACTCGACCCTGCATTCTCAAAACTTCATCATTGTCTAAGGTAACATGCCTGGCATCTCCACGCTGCACCGTGTCTCTAAGGACACACAAATAGGGATCATCGTACTGTCGATCATGGATACGCTCTAATAATGAAGAACGAGCCGTGCAAGCTAACACACGACTAGGCTCAGAAATATCCAGTCTCACGAATTGATTGGCTAAAGCTTGAACGTCCAAGGCAAGTGACCTCTCACCGACTGAAATATAAGCAAGACTGCCCATACTGGATAACTTCCTACTCGAAGCATCGGCCACCACATTGGCCTTTCTCGGATGATATAAAATGGTGATATCATAATCCTTCAACAACTCCAACCACCTTCTCTGCCTCAAATTCAACTCCTTTTGCCTGAACAAATACTGAAGACTCTTGTGATCCGTGAACACCTCACATGCCACGCCATACAGATAATGCCTCCAAATCTTCAGCGCGTGAACTATGGCTGCAAACTCCAAATCATGAATTGTATAGATCTTTTCATGAATTTTCAACTGCCGTGAAACATAGGCAATGACTTTACCATCCTGCATCAACACTGCTCCAATCCCAACACTAGAAGCATCACAATAGACTGTATAAGGCCCTTAACCTGTGGGAAAAACCAACACTAGTGCTATAGTCAGAGCTGTCTTGAGCTTCTGAAAGCTTGCCTCACACTCATCCGACCATCTGAACTGGGCACCCTTCTGGGTCAACCTGGTCATCGGGGCTGTAATAGATGAAAACCGTCGATAATAGCTTGCCAACCCCAAGAAACTTTGAATCTCTATAGTTGATATAGGTCTAGGCCAGCTCTTGACTGCCTTAATCTTCTTCAGATCAACCTGAATACCCTCTGCTGATACAACATGACCCAGGAATGTAACTGAACACAACCAGAACTCACACTTGGAGAACTTTGCATATAACTGAATATCCCTCAGAGTCTGAAGAACCACTCTAAGGTGCTGCTCGTGCTCCTCCTGGCTGCAGGAATATATCAATATATCATCATTGAAGACTATCAAGAACGAGTCCAAATAAGGCCTGAACACTCGATTCATCAAATCCATAAAAGCTGCTGGGGCATTTGTCAACCCAAATGACATAATCAAAAACTCATAATGCTCGTACCGAGTGCGAAAAGCTGTCTTAGGGACATCAGATGCCCTAATCCTCAATTGATGGTAGCCAGATCTCAAGTCAATCTTGAAAAATACCTTGGCACCCTGAAGCTGATTGAACAAATCATCAATCCTAGGCAGTGGATACTTATTCTTGATTGCCACCTTGTTCAATTGCCGGTAATCAATACACATTCTCATTGATCCATCCTTCTTCTTGACAAATAACACCGGCGCACCCCAAGGCAAAACACTGGGTCTAATGAAACCCTTCTCAAGCAAATCATGCAACTGTTCCTTTAACTCTTTCAAAACCTCTGAAGTGTCCTTTAAGAACACAACGACTATCAACTTAAGACTCACGGTCATGCTCGACACCAACGTATAGATACTCGTCAACATGCCTATACGTCGTACTCAACAAGAAGAAAATAGCAAATATGACTCAACTCCTAATCCCTCAAGTTAGGGTTAGACCCGACACTTACCTCGATGCCTTGAACACAACTCAACTCTCAACTATAGCTTTACCCCTTGATTCCACTGCCAAATTTTCTCGTATCTAATCACAAATTTCTTAATTACATCAGTAAGTGCTAAATGAATCAACCGCAATGCATAAAAATGAGTTTTCCAAATTTTTACCCAAAAAGTCAAAAATCGCCCACGGGCCCACGCGGTCAAAACCCGAGGTTCGAAGTAAAACCTGATTACGCATTCCCCACGAACTCAAATATATAATTTGCTTTAAAATTGGACCTCAAATTGAGGTCCAAATCCCCAATTTTTGAAAAAAATGCAGGTCTCAGATATGGAAAATACGAACCCCGACCTCTCAGATGTGGGAATTACGAAACATGGTTCGCATTTGTGAACCCTTCATAATTTCCCAACTTTCGCATTTGCAAAGCAGTAGTCGCAATTGTGAGTGAAATATCACATTTGCAATGAGAGAGGATTTAGGCGGGCATCGCATTCGCAATTGAATCTTCGCATTTGCAAACCTTTCATAATTTCCCAGCTTTCGCATTTGCGAAGCAGTAGTCGCAATTGCGACTTCGCATTTACGAGTGAAATATCGCATTTGCGATGATAGAGTATTTAGTCGGGCATAGCATTTGCGATTGAATCTTTGCATTTGCGAAGAAGGCTTCCCATGCATTGTCTTACATTTGCGATGTATGGCTCGCATTTGCAAGACTGGCTTCGCAAACGCGAAGCTTGCAGGTCAATTTATACCAGCAATTTTAAGTTCAAAAATGCACCCCGTGGCCTATCCAAAACTCACCCGAGCCCTCGGAGCTCCAAATCAAATATACATACAACCTCAAAAGCATCCTACGTTCTTATTCGTGCGATGAAATCGCTAATATAACATCATAAACATCGAATTAAACCTCAAAATCCATGAATTCTTTCAAACTTCATAAAACATCAAATTTTCCAATTTAGGTTCGAATCACGTCAAATGGATTTCGTTTTTCACCAAATTTCACAGAAGTATCTTAAATCATATATAAGACATGTACCGGGCGTTGGAAACAAAATACGGGCCCGATACTAACATGTTCTAATAAAGTTTCATTTCAAATTTTCTTAAATAATTTTAGAAAATAATTTCTTTTAAAAATTTATTTCTCGGTCTTGGGACCTCGGAATTCGATTCCGGGAATATGCCCAAGTACCATATTTTCCTACGGACCCTTTGATACCGTCAAATCATAGGTCCGAGTCCGTTTACCCAAAAAGTTGACCAAGGTCAAATCAATTCATTTTATAGTCAAAACTTTTTATGTTTCACATAGTTTCTCATTTAAGCATTCCAGCTACACGCCCGGACTGTGCACACAAATTGAAGTTACTCTAAATGAGGTTTTCAAGGCCTCAGAGTCATAGAATTCAATTTAAAACAAGTTATGACCACTTGGGTCATCAAAGTTGGTCGATTCAGCTTGTCCGTTTCTACTAGGGTGATAAGGTGCCGATAAGTTCCTTTTGATATTATGATCTTCGAGAAACTTGTTCACTTTTCTTCCAATAAACTATTTCACCTTGTCGTATATAATTTAGATGGCATCTTGAACCAACATATGATGTGGTCCCAAATGAAGTCGATGACTTCCTTCTTCGTGACCTTCTTGGATGCCTGTGCTTCAAACCACTTAGAAAAATACTCAGTCATAAATAAGATAAATTGAGACTTACCCGATGTCGATAAAAGAGGGTCGATGATGTCCATCCCCCACTTCATGAGTGGCCATGGCGATAAGACCGAGTGCAGCAATTCCCCGAGTTGATGAATATTGAGAGTATGTCTTTTGCATTTATCACATTTTTATACGAACACCATTGCATCTTTTTTCATATCGATCCAGTAATAGCAGGCTCTGATTATCGTTCGAACCAATGTTTCAGCACCTGAGTGGTTCCCATAGGTATTTTCATGGACTTCCCTTAGAATATACTTGGTATCTCCCCGTTCCAAACATATTTCTAGCAGGACATCAAACATTCTCCTAAGAAACGTTTCATCCTCAGACAAGCTGAATCGGGCTGCACTTGTGTGCAAGGCCCTTGATTCCTTTGGATATGATGGAAGTTTCCCAGTCTTCAAATACTCTACGTATTTATTTTTTAATCTTAAGTTAAGCTTGTGGTGTTTATTTTGGCATGACCTTCCTCTACTATCAAACTCATGAGTTCTAAGCCTGTCCCCAAGTTGAGCTCGCCGTCTTCAACCGAAGACCCTAAGTTTACAAGGGCATCTACCTCACTATTTTGATCTTGAGGCATGTGCTATAAAGTCCACTCTTTTAACTGATGTAATGTTTCCTGCAACTTGTCTATGTACCTTTGTATTCGTTCTTCTCTAATTTCGAACATTTGGTTAACTTGGTTTACTACAAGGAGCGAGTCACACTTAGCTTCGATCACCTCTGCCCCCAAGCCTTTATCCAGTTCGAGACCTGCAATCATGTCCTCATATTCGGCCTCGTTGTTAGTCAATTTTATAGTTCTAATAGATTGTCTACTACGTTGCCTATGGGTCGCTTTAGTACGATGCCAAGCCCAAACCCTTTTACGTTTGAGCGCCATTCGTAAAAAGGGTCCAGATTCCCAAAGACATTCCCGAGTTTAAAAACAACTCTCTTTCGACTTCGCGTATTAGGGCCGGTGTAAAGTCGGCCATGAAATATGCCAAAATTTGAGATTTACCGAATGTTCGGGGTTGATATTCAATATCGTACCCGCTGATTTCTACGACCCATTTGGACAATCGCCCCGAAAGTTCGGGTTATTCATTTTATTTTGTAGAGGGTAAGTTGTCACAACACATATAGGATGGCACTGAAAATATGGTTTCGGTTTTCTAAAGGCACTTAGCAAAGCGAGTGCCAATTTTTCTAAGTGATGATACCTAGTTTCCGCCTCACCTAAGGTCCTGCTAACATAATAAATTGGACATTGTGTACCTTGTTCTTTCCAGACTAGAACTCCACTTACTGCTATTTCAGATACTGCTAGATACAAGTATAGTCGTTCGTCTGCCCTTGATGTGTGAAGCAATGTCGAGCTCGATAAATATCACTTAAGTTCCTCTAAGGCCTGTTGGCATTCTGGGGTCCACATAACGTTGTTTTTCTTCTTTAGTGACAAGAAAAATTGATGGCTCTTATCGGAAGACCTCGAGATGAATTACCCCAGGACGGCAATGCGCCCGGTTAACCTTTGTACATCCTTCACATTATCCACTAACGTGATATCCTCAATAACTTTGATCTTGTTGGGGTTGATCTTGATCTCTCGGTTGGATACCATGAACCCGAGAAATTTATCGGATCCGACCCCAAAAACGCACTTTTCTGGATTCAGCTTCATGTTCTACTTCTTCAATATGCTGAAGGTTTTCTGCAAATACTTTAAATGGTCCTTTGATCGCAGAGACTTAACTAACATATCGTCAATATAAATTCAATGGTTTTTCCTGTTTGTTCTTTGAACATTCGGTTTACTAGTCATTGGTAAGTGGCACCGACATTTTAAATCCAAATAACATTATGTTATAGTAGTTTCTGCCATACTTAGTGATGAAAGAGGTCTTTTCTTGGTCATCCGTATTTAGTTGTACCCGGAGTAGGCATCGAGAAAATTGATGATCTAGTGGCCTGCCGTGACATCAATCATGCGATCGATGTTAGGCAAAGAGAAAGAATCATTGGGGCATGTTTTATTTAAATCTTTATAATCCACACACATTCTTTGTTTGTTTCCCTTTTTAGGGACTACTGTCACACCTCCTTTTTTCCGAAGAGATATCAGCCTTTACTACACCTCGGGAAGAGATATAGTAAAGAAAGGAGTTTTTCCATTTTAAGGACAATCGAAACGGGATTCGTTTTTATTTAAGAAATCAGAATCTCCACTTGGGAGATTTATGGTGTCCCAAGTCACCGTTTTTTGAATCCCGAATCGAGGAAGGGTTTGACTCTGTATAGAAGTCGCGAACCAGAAATTCGAGTAAGGAATTCTATTAACCCGGGAGAAGGTGTTAGGCATTCCCGAGTTTCGTGGTTCTAGCACGGTAGCTCAACTGTCATATTTGGCTAAAATATTTGATTTAATATATATT